>JZKD02S0100136.1:735051-760612 GCA_000966675.3 Picea glauca
TTGATTGGCAGTAAGTGTCGCTCTTGAACATGACACCCCCTATTCATCATTTGAAGCCGGTTTGGGAAATCCATTTGTCTCTCTTTCAATTGATTACAAGGTCATTCCATGTGTCGTCTTTGAGTTAATGCTGCCAAATCATTGGTCGTGTCATTCATATGTTCAAGAGAAGTCCATTTGAAACCTATATTGAGTCGGCCATCTGCAGTTATCCATTCTCTCCGTGTGAGCCTTCCCTATGTCCAGTCCAATTGCCACATGATTTGTTTCAACTTTAAACTCTGTTACTCATTTCATGTCATTGATGGGCGATACATCAAGGCCCTCCTGTGATGAGTTTTGTTCGGTCGACTTCAACTCATTATCCGGAATCAAGACTTAGAAATTATTTAGTACCTTGGAGCTTGCATGCCTCAATGGAAAGTTTCTCGCTTTCGACAGTGGGTTTACATCATTGACCCCTGATCGAAAGATTCCGTCAGATGTTCGACATCAACTCATTTATTCACAGTTGATGGATTGTACTATAGTACCTTGGGAGTCATTGACATTAATGGTGATTTCCCTCGCACTTGTTAACAGTTACATCAAGGGTCGGTAATCAAGTGGTTTCTGCCATGTTCGACTTCGACACATGTAATCACATGGTTAGATTCGTACTTTGGGGATGAGGTTGAAGACCCTGGATATTATCTTTGTAATCCAGGTTACGATGGAGTATGTATAATTTGCGACACATAGATCCACTGTGTATGTTTCATGGCTATGTTGTCTTGATTGAAAATCTGTCGCATAGATCCACAGTGTATTCAAGTGGTTATGCTATATAGTGACGGCATGGATCCATAGTGTATGATTGGTGGCCATGAACTTTTTTTATGATGTCATCAGTCTATGATCTGAGTATGGGAATGCCTACCTCAGAATTAGTATATATGATATTCTGCAGATGCTTGGATGTTTGCAGGTTTCCGATTAGATGTGATCTTGGTTCTTGACACACATATGCAGCTTACAAAGTCTATCAACTGTCACTGGTTCCAATCTCAGACTTTGGGGGGCATTCTGTTATCCATAAATTTGGTTGTCATGATGATGTAATGATTATGGAGAAATCAGGCTCTTCACTAAGACACTTTCCTGAGAAAAGTTACCTTTGTCTTTTTCCAGAAATCATATTTTTAAGGGAGGTTTGCAGGGTACCTATATATTTTCCTATGAGAATGCATGATTCTCGTAGGCTGCATTAAGCTGGAGTGCGAGAAGTTCACACTGTACCTAACTATCAGGGTGCGAACACTTTCTAAAGGAAGGAAAAAGATAAATTCTCGAACCTTCTAGAAAGGAATCTTCTAGAATGATGAGTTGGCATTCGAATGGTTATCTAAGTACTGGTTTTCTTGATATCTTGGGATCATTCCTATCCTGGTAACTAATCCATTCTCTCTTATAAATTAAGGGAATTCTCATGGAAGGGGTTAAGCAGCTAATTAGCAAGATATTTATTGGAGAATTAGTGTAAGATTGTGTGAAGGATTGATGCTATAGCAGCTAGAGACACCAACAAGGTTATCAAAAGTGGTTGATCTTCTTCATACATGAGCAAGTGTGTGTGTCAGAGCTAGGAGCCATCGAAAGGAGACTTAGAACATCAAGGTTCAGGTTGTATTCACTTCTTTCTATCAATTTAATACAGTAATATGTCCATTTCCCATAAAGCTGATGTCACTTTATTACATAACTCCTTGATCATATGTATAGATTAGCTATTGAATATATTAAGTCATTTTCACTTCAATTGGTTTGAGTTGTCCTAGTCTTGATGACACAAGAGAATTGGAGTGAAGTTGGTACAACAGAGACCTAAGGAAGCGATCATAAGGTATGTTCATGATTCTTGCCTCCTAGTTCATTCAATAGTCTAAATCTAGGGAAAGAGTATTATTCTGTCCTATTTTGTTCTAGATCCAGGTGGATCTAGGGAGATCGGTTTGTGTCCGCACTTACGGATTAATCCTGAAAAACCTATGTTGGATATCATATTCTTGGCTACAATCGATAGTCTTGGGAATTCCTTATTAAAAGGAATAAAATAAATTTGCACGATGAATTTATTGCAGATGAGGGATTAATACTTTTTATACCTGTTTTCGCATAGCATGTTGAAGTAGACGTGGATCGGGAGCTATGCAACATGCCAGCTTAGATTCATGTCGACGCAGACATTTATGGCGCACATGACATTGAGAAAGTATGAAGCCATGTAGAAAGTTGGTGTCTCTCATTCCTTCGGCGTCTGAGCCGTTTTTACACAGATGCTCAACTGTTTAGAAATTATTGCTCCCTAGTTGAAGCTACTCCCAGAGATTGCCACTATGTAAGCCAAGGGAATCCATGCCTCTGAAAATATGGAACAATCGTTCTCTCCATATAGTAGGAAAATGAGAGCCGTCAAATAGATGTATGGCTTCCGCAAGTTGATTGTCCCATACAAGTGATTTCTCTGGCTGGTAAACTTCTTGTCCTCCTTCCACCATGAGGCCATCACCTAGTTGGTGTCATGGAATTCATAGAAATTCACCATGAATTCTATGTTTAGCTGCTCCTCTGGGTCTCTGAGTTTGTAATATTTTTTTACTTCAACTGGGAAGAAAACTTCAACACACCCATCATTGTCATCATTGATTAAACATTTGTGTGTGTCTATGTGGTCGATGAGCCACTTCAAGACCTCTATGCAGGGGAAAATGGGGGTTCTACTCGCCACCATGTGTATATATGATTGTCGAATGTTCGAGAACACCTGGTCATTGAGTGACCTTACGTATGGGTCAATGTGTGGGACATATTCTAGGTACTCCTCCCATCTGATCTTGTTAAAGAATTATCCCCAATGTGGGAGCGCCATATTGGACCCAGTGCTTGCCTCTGTATCAACAAAGGCTAGAGGCTAGATGAAAACCTTCTTCATTGTTGTCTTGATGAAAAGCTCTAGCCTTGGGACATACTCCAACTTCCTCATGATCCCTGGAGAAGAGACTTCACCCATTTCTGTTTATTTTAGCTTTGGTTCTCTTGCAAAGCATCTGGTGGTTTTCTTTCTTGGCAGCATCATTCCTACAATTTAAACAGGATTTCAACGACTGTGTAAAAAATAAAAACGGATAAACACGTATAAATTATAGCTGGCGAATTTACAGACTTGGATACATACCTGTGAATCTTGCTAAAACCTAGTTACTTTGTTACTCACAGAGTTGATACAACCTTCGAGTCACTCATCTTTCTCCGTTGGATGCTTCAGAATTCTCTTATGTGCAGAATGATTTCATTTACAACGGTTCAAGATAATTTAAACAGGGAATATCTTATCGTGTCGCTTCATTTGTTCAATTCAGGTTATGAGTGAAATTTTAACAAATATGTCATTGATGGGGGAGGCGGGGGTGGTGATGTGCTCTATCGGTGATTTTAAACGACTGTTTTTATTGGCGCATGAGGTAGAAACTAATGTGGGATCAGGTATTAATTATCTCCTTAAATGCTCAAAATATGATCATATCTAATGCTAAAACGTCCCATCATTTATCTCTCTCAGTGGCTTGATCGGGGATCGGGGATGTGCTATGAACGTTTTCATTGATGTCCTCCTGCAAAAACTTTGACGCTAATTAATATTACCGTACAATGCTTTCGTGGAAAAGTTGACTTAGAGGTGTGACTCGGACCTAGGGAACCAAGAATGACTTGGTATAAACTGGATTGTACGATCCTCCTATCGGGTAAATACACATGGCACTAAATACTAGTGACTTAATTCGTGTGTATTAATTGGATTCGGGACATTCCTTAAGTTATTCGTTCTAAAACACACCTTAGCTTGTTGATTTCTGAAAAAGTATCTAGGGTCAGTGATTGACGATAAACCTATAAAATCTCTTTCGGATCAACTTTCTTGAAAAAGTATTGATGTTAAAAACACATAGGGGATCGACGATCAGGGATAACTTTACCACAGTCGAAATGTGTGTTGTGATCCTTCTAGATTTTCCCCGATTTCAACAAAGTGCGTCAAGAATCATCTATCAACCATTTCTTTTCATTCTTCGTTAACATCTATCGTCCCCGTATTTCGTCGATGCCAAAGGGGGATCGTCTATCAACGATATCTTTATGCAAAAATATTAACACAAACTAGAAATCCCTCCTGTTGATGCTGATGAAGATCGATGCTCGACGACTGTTGTTTCCAAAAGGTTCTTTTTTCCTTCTTTGAATTCCCTCCGATGCCAACCCTGAGCGCATTTGGTGAAGTGTTTGGTTGTTGATTCTTTATTCAAGTGTTTAATATCTTTTTAAGTTATGGGGTTTTATAATTTCAAGAAAACCTGAATGGGTGATGAGAGTCATGAAAATAAGAAAAGACAAAAAAAAATTGAAATTGAAATCGAATCAAACGGTGTAGAAGATCAAGTGGTACCCAAAAAAGTAAAATTTTGACAGAGGATTTTTAGGGTGTGTTGAGTGCTCAAGAAATGGTGACTTACTGGGAGAAAGTAGAATCTTTGTTCCTACCTCAGGCTCAGTCGATGCAAAATTTTGTTAAGAAATTCATTGGTCTTTATCAGAGCCTCTTTTATCCTTGCATTTGAAATTCCCCGGTTGATGCATCTGGGTATGCTTGTGGGGTTTTCAACCTTTATTCCACCTTCATTTCCTATAACCCTAACTAATGCCCCCTTTGACAAGATTTGAGTAAAGAATTCATTGGCCCCAGGCCCTTTAGTTATCCTTATTCACTTTCTACAGTGTTTCTCCACTGCCAGCGAGCGTCCATAGCCCCGACAGATTTATTTTCATACCCCCTCCTACTATGCGCTCATTTTATATAGTTGATTTTATTTCGGTAGAATTCCCTGAGCAAGTTAGAGAGGAGGACGTCTATTATTTTCAAAATGACATGGTTAAGGTGAAATGTTTCTAGCTATCTCTTTGAGGTACATGTATTCCTTTCCATCTTACCACCTTTCCCTTAAGGTTTTACTCGATCACCAAGAAGACACTTCAACATTTCTCCAAGGTTGTTCATCTGCAAACTAGACAGAAAACCCTTTAAAACAACTGCAAGTCCCCCAACACTTCTCTTGTTGTATGTAAGCGATGAGTTAGGAAAAAATTTTGTCATATCACATGAATTGAGTTCAACCAATGTATTTCTAAACACATTCTTCAAAAGCACAAAAGTACTATAGCAAGAAACAGAAACAAAAATGCATTCCGCAATTAGCCTTCTTAAAAACAAACATCATGAAAACACATAAACACATTTTTTTTTAATGAAAATATTGTTTTAGGGTTTGGCCATTCACCGGGAGGGCGTCAGGTTCCCCCCTCAGATTTTGTAATCGATATGTGCCTACCCCAATTTTCTCGGCTTCCTGAAAAGGTTTGAGCCATAGATTCTGAAACTTAGAATTTTTTCCTTTTGGCTCATTTGCTCTGTCCCATTTTAGGACTAAGTCTCCTACTTCAAAATTATTCTCTTTGGCCTTATGTTTATCAAACCACCTTTTAACTATCTCTAGATGAGCTATGAATTTTTATTTTTCTTTCTCCCTTTCTTCTTCCAACATGAGGAGGGTATCAAGTCTTTGTTGTATAATTGATGAGGGTTGTCCTCTAGAATTATGAGCAAGTTGAAGAGATGGAATATACAGCCCATTCAGGAGAATGGATTCATGTCTGTATACCAAGAAGTATTGGGAATTTCCTATATCTTCCTTGGATGTTACTCTATCCTCCCATAAAGCGTTATGGAGTGAACTGTGCCAATTCCTTTGATTGTCTATAACTATTTTCTTTAATATCTTCACTAGGCTATTATTGGTTGAATCTGCCACTTTGTTCCCCTGTGGATAGTAGTTTGCAGATTATATGATTATGATTCCTTTATATAGAGCAAAATCTATTAATAGGGTGGAATAAAATTAACATCACCACCTTTTGATCAGTTGTTGTTCTATGAATTGGATCACCACCTTTTCGTTTACATGAGTCAGAGGGATGACCTCTACCAATTTCGTGAAATAGTCTGTGGAATTTAGTATGTATCTATGTTGTTTTGAATAACTCAGTGTAATTTTTCCTATGATATCCAACCCCCATTGCCCAAATGGTCTAGAGACAGGCACAGGTTGGAGTGGGACAACTTCTCTCTTTCCCCTCCTGTTTGCACTCAATTCGTCACTACGTGAGAAAATAAAGAGTGCTTACATGCCCAGTTGGGTCTTGCTAGACATGACAGCTATAGAGGAAAGGGTTAGAGAAAAAAAAGCAAAGCAATAAACAAGAATTAAATTAAAACAAACTAAAATTATGAGCATGTGGAAAAATAAATAACAAATACAAAAGACCAATATCACCAATGTTTTTAGGCTGATCAATTGATGAAATCCAAAGCACAATGAAGAAAGGGAACTGTGGTTCCTTCTTCCTCCAAAGGAAGGCTCTTGAGGCCCTCACAAAATTTCTCTCCTTACAATAAGAAAATGAGAATGATGGTGAAAGAACTCCAAGAACATTCACTCAATGGAGAGGTGAATGGCTCAATGAAATGGTGCCAAAGGTGTTTTTTTCAAAGAGTGAGTCCTTAACAATCTTAGAAGCATAACAATACATGAAATTCCTTGATAAAATGATGTTTCTTCATGGATTTTTATAGCATAGCATTGGGTGATTATGTAACCCCTTTGAAGTGTGAAGAGGGGCTCTTTAGGGCTCAATTAGGTCTTTGACCAGCCTACCATGCGGATTCATCTCATATTTGATGGTCAAATCAGGTTGGGAGCTGGTCCATAAGTGGTTGGGAGGCCGACCAATTCAATAAATGCGCCGTTTAGTAGGTGCGCGGGTTTTTGCGCTAACAGTCGCGCGTTGTGCGCGCATGCGCGCATGGTACGTTTCTGTAAAGTGCATGTGCGCGCGCACCAAAATCCTGTAAAGAGCCCTTCAATTTTTGGTTACTTTGTATAGTTTTTGACCCTTTTGCAATGCTGTGAAATTAATCCAGTGCCATGAATGAATTCATTCCTGTTTTGACGATGCTGAGTTCTTGTCGCCATGTGCAGACGCAATTTCAGTGATAACACCTCCCCATGATTATTTGACAAGTTTTACAGTTTTTAGAATACGTGTGAGCGTCCCTGAACAGAGTAGGCCAATAATAGCCAGCTCTGAGTATTTTGTGAGCGGTGGTGTTTCCCGCAAAATTTTCACCTGCAGGACCATCATGGAGCTCCTTAAGAACCTTCTTTGCATCTTCATGTTCTAGACATCTTAAAATTACCCCATCATAATTAACATGGAAGAGCACTGAATTTATGAGGTGATATTGTGTTGATTTTAACCTGAGGGATATCCTTTCCCTAGGATTTAGGTTTTCTAGGAAAGTCCCATGATGCAGGAGATAAGCCAGTTCCTCATACCAAGACTCTTACCCTAGGGACAGATATGAAGCTTCACTACACCATAAGGCTAATTCATTCTCCCATCCAGGGTCTTCATTTACTTGGTCCTGGGATTCAACTACCAGTTTTCATAACCCTTGTCCCTTAACCAGTTTAGGAGGTTTTATATATAGATCAAATTCTTAGACTATTTCCATCCAGTTTCCTCTTCTTTCCCCAATCTCCTATTGAGTGAATAGGGATCAGATTGCAGGGTGAGGCACTATGAATTTGGTATGATTCTTTAGGTTGTAATATATGAAGTGTTTCACTGCCTTGTATATTGCATAAGCATGCTTTTCTATAGCAGGATAATTTAGTTTGTCCCCTTGGATATTAATTCTCATGAATGATATCAGGGCCTCATCGTTTTCATCATCCTTCTGAGTCAATAATGTAGCTAACGACTGGTCAGAGGTGAAAGTATAGAGGAAGAAATATTTTCTAAAATCGAGACTTCGCAACACTAGGGCTTGAGATATTGCGGTCTTAATAATGTTGAAAGCACTTTTTCGTTCATCATCCCACTTAAATTCAACATCTTTGTGGATCATTTTTTATAAGGGTTTGATAGTCTCAGCAAAAGCCGGGGTGATTTTCCTGAAGAAATATTGCATAGCCTTTTTGTTGTGGGGTAATGGAAGTTCAGCTATAGCCCTAATTCGTTTTGGGTATATGCGAATGCTTTCTTGAGATATAATGTGGCCTAACAACTTACCTTCCTCGACACCAAAAATAGTTTTCTTAGGGTTTAAGGATATACCGTATTTCCTACACCTTTTGAAAATATGGGTTAAATGTTGGATGTGATCTTTTTTGTTCTTTGAATACATAGTCACATCGTACAAATAGACTACTACAAACTTGTTGATTAGTCCTCGAAATGCTACATCCATGGCCCTTTGGAAGGTCACCCCTGCATTAATCAACCCAAAGGGCATGCGTTTATAAGCAAAGGTTCCCCACTTGGTTCAGAAGGTAGTCTTTAGACGGTCTTATTCTGAAACTACAACTTGGTTGTAACCTGAAAAATCGTCCAACAGGGAGAAAATTTCAGAGCCAGACACAGTTTGCAAGAGTTTCTCCATTGGTGGGACTGGGTAGTTGTCCTTTTCTGAAGCTCTGTTGAGGTTTCTGAAATCTAGACATAGGCGGATCTCCCCATAATTTTTTCTCACAGGAACCAAATTTTCTACCAATGTGGAGGTTCTAACCTGGAAGATAATCTTACCATCTAGTAATTTTTTTAACTCCTGACACATGAGAGGCTCCAAGGATGGGTGGTACTTATGGAGCTTCTGCTGGAAGGGTTTCACTTCAGGATTTAATGGGATAGTGTGTTGAATGATACGAGTATCATAAGTTTTTAGATCTTAGTAGGACCATACAAAGACACCTTGATATTGTCTGAAAATTTTGAGATAGGCCTTCCTTTCCTCTTTAGATACTATCTTGTCGAGATTTATATTCTTGTAATTTTCTGGGGCTCCTAGATTTATAGTTTCGTGCATGGGGCGGGAACTCCCCATCTTTGTGTTCGTCGACCCTTTGAATCTTTCCCTTAAGTCAAAAAGATTTTCTAAATTGGCTACCCCTTTCGGTATCATGTGAGACTTTGGTTTTTCGGTTGGTTGATCTATATGAGGGTCGGTCTCTGCTAATTGCTCCTAAAATATTTCATCGTCAATAACTAAGTCTTTAAAATTATCTCGATTTGTCAAAAAGTTTATGATCTGTTTATCTCCTTCAAAGACCTTCCAATTAGAAATATTGTTGGGCACCAACAGTTTGTAGAGTAGCTCCATAGTAAGTCGGGAGGCTTCATAGTCTTCTAGAGGTGATATCCTTGAGCCAACAGTGGCCAGAGAATGAACAAGAGTGTTCTTTGTTCTCAGGATCACTGTAATGTTGAAGGCTTCTGTGCACTTCATGTTGGTAATTCCTTAGGTGGGGAGAGTTTTAATGTATAGTGTTCCTTACTTATCTAACGATGATTTCATAATCTCCGAAAACCTTCAATTCTTTAATGTTTAAGTCTATGGCCTTGTTTATCCCTTGCACTAGAGCTTCATACTTGGTGGTGTTGTTTGTGCATCTGAATTCTAGTCTACAGGACATGAAATGTCATTTACCTTTTGGGTCAATGAGGATGCACCCTACCCCTGACCCTTCTTGTGATTTAGATCCATAAAAGTATAAGGTCCAAGTTGGTGAGAAAAAGTTATCAATTTCCCTTTTCCTACTACTTTCCTCCTTTCCTCCTGTCGGTTCCATGATTTCTAACACTGGTTCCTGACAGAAGAGGGTTTCCCCCACCGTTGTTGGAAAATTTTATTGGAAACTTACTTTGGAGTTTTCAGTAAGAGGGACATCAGATGAGAGGGGGGAGAAATTCCTGAAATCAGAGTCACGGGAATAATTTCTTGGTACGAGGAAATCTTTCAATGAGGGTTCGTTAAGGGTTTCTAAGTCAGAGACAGTATGTTTCAGATATATTTCCCTATAGATACTGATCATATTCGAGTTTCCTTTTAATGGAAACCAAAGGTGAGACCAGTCTGTACTAAAGTATCCATTTAATTTTTCGGACCAATCTCATCTCAATAACAATCCATAATATTCTGGGATATCTACTACAATGATGCCAATTACTTGCAAAAATTTTGGATGTGTCGCTATTCTAATCATTACATATTTGAGTTCTCCCATAACCTTCACCTGGGCTTTGTCTAGTTGTATTACATTTTTATTACTTTTGAAAGGGGTTGCACTTAATGTTTTGGAAATAGACAATGGAATAACATTGGAGGATGCTCCTGAGTCAACCAAACAGTTATGGAGGTTTATGTTGAAGACATCAAATGTCAAAAGGAACAGTGGGAAAAAAGGTTTTCCCTTCTTATCTTCAGAGAAGGCGTTCACAGTTGGTTTATTTATTAGATCTGTGGGAGTTATATTTCCTCCTTGGTTAGTGCTTGTTGTAGGATTTTCTATTGATTTTAATGCTTGTAACAAAAAGTCCTTTTGTTGAGGGATTCTACACATGTCCATGACCGATATATTTGCCTTCAACTTTTTCAAGTCTTCTACTATGTTGTAGTCTAGATTGGGTGATTCTTGTGTATGGATGTTTATAGGATTTCTTCAGGGAACAAAAGGTGCTTTAGGGTGATCGGGAGCAAGTTTTCCCCCCAAAATTTGGGCAGTAGGAAGATCCCTTGAGACATGTTGACCCCTACTTCATGTTTGCACAGCCAAGACCTCTGTCGGTAGTTATCGAACCTCAAATAGGTCATTGGAAGGAATTGGTAGGTCAGGGTACCATATCAACATGGTTGTTTCTTCTGGTGGATCAACTTCTTCCTGATCAACAGTATTCATAACTGAGTCGCTTGATTGTTCTGTTAGGGAAACCTCATCTAGAAACTGGTTGGCCATCAAATTCATGGCATGCACCCATTGTGGGCATTCTCTTTCAGAGTGTTTCTCTTGGTGATAAGTACATAAAGAATCGGAAGCTACATTTCCTAGAATGATGTTCAAGTTGGTTGGGGGAGGTTGAATTGCTTTGAATAGTGGATTTATTTTGAAAAAGAGTTTGTAGGGCCACTGGCCTTGGTTTCCTTCCCCTGCACTTATTTTCGTGTCTATGATTTCATTTGACAACTTCTTAACCATGTGTTGTAGGTATTCTATGTCTCCACTTCCATTCTCAGGACCTTGTTATGTTTGTTTCCTTGGGGGTCTAGTCAACAGGAGTCCTCTTCTGGGAGGATGTTAAACTTCTTCCTTAACTAATGAGACCTAGCCTTCTTTACATCCCTTCATTTGTAACTCTATCATTTTGGCTTCTTCAAAATTATCATCTAAGGTTTCTTTGGCAGCCCTCTTGAAAAACATGGAAATGGAAGCTGGGAGAGCATTAGTGTATACTTCAATTTGCATCTCCTGAGTGGGTTTCGCTTCGGGTTGGAATTTGTTTAAGATAGTGGTGAATCTTTGATTGAAGTCTTTAACCTTCTCCTTTGAAATCATGGTGGCGGAAAACAACTCAGCCATCAAATCTCTTGTAGTGGTTTCTTCTGCAAATTTATCTAGAAAATCATTTTGGAACTTCGTCCAACTAGTTATGGACCCTATAGGTAAGTTAAAATACCACATGGAGGTTGAATTATTGAAAGTGTAGGGGAATATCCTGCATAATACGTCTTCATTTTGGACATTCATCAGTCTAATAGATAGTATGAATTTTTTGATATGGTCTTCAGGAAATCCTGAGGTTTCAGGATCAACTTTAAGGAGTAACTTCTTTGGATGTCGAGGAAGGTTATGTACTCATCCAGGGATGGCCAGAGCATCTCTGGCCAACCAATTTTGATTATTCTAAGGTGGGTTTCCCCTTTCTTCATTATGATCATTGTTATCTTCCATTTCGTCTGACCCCAAAGCTGAGTGCTCTGAGTTAAACCCTTCCTAGTCGAAAAAATCATCGGGCTCAGAGCAGTTACTGACTGGTTTTTTGGGGATTAGATTAAGAGGATGCTTGATTTAGGTGAGGGAGAAATCTATCAGGTCATCTACTCTATGAACAAAAACCTGGTCAGGGGTATCAACCATCATTCTGCTTAATTTGTTTCTACGAGGAAGTAACAAAGCTAAGGGAAATGCTCTGATTTGTTGAGAATAAGCTCTTGTGATTCTTTTGAACTACAACTCTTCGTGAGGAGGAGCGTAAGGTATCTCATGGAATAAATTTTATTCCTATGGATGGGGTGAGTTACTCATTTTAGGAATACTTAGTGTGTGTGGTATGTCTTGGGAATGATTAGCCATGCATGGGGGTTGTTTTGAATCTACAGGTTGTCTGAAATATTGTGTTAAAAATATTTTCAGGCATTCATTCTTCAGGCCCTCCTTCTAGCGCCAATTCTGTTGAGGGGTCATAAATCTGTTTAAATCAATAGTAGGAACCAAACCCGCCAGCGAGGCCCAGTTAGACTCTTTAGCGTTTAATGGTGGAATGGTTCTCTAGATCTTATGATCTGGCCAAATGATCAATGGGATTTGCGTAGTGATTGATAGGACGTCTTCTTGCGAAAGATCCTCCTTCAGTTCAAATGTTCTCTTTTTGTATTTTCTCTTATAGGTGGGACCTATAAAAGATAAATTTTGGTATAAACCAGTTGGGTAACAAAGGGGAAGGAATTAACTATTGAAGAAGGGTTAGTTCAGGATAACCCTTCTGCTCAAGCATGCAGACAATGATTCATACACCTACAACAAGCCTAGTACTAAAACATTAACCTGTTGGTGTTCCAATTATTGACTGAGATACGATTATTAGGAGAAAACATACATGCAATAAATGATGGTAGGAAAAATAGTTTCCTTAACACTAATCATCAATCACATATTAACACAATGATTTACTTTTCATCATTAAATACAAGAACTATAAAAATATTGAATCAGATAACTTATCAATAGATTCAGAGGCTCTTACTCATTACAACATCCATTCATGAGATAAAATCATAAATAATTCTTCTTTAGATCCTATCACACACGCTTTTGATGAAAAACACAAACTTGTCTCTGGTCCTAAACAAGACTTCTCAATTATGGTAGCTCCAAAATAGTTCTTTACAAATCCAAAAATGAGGGTCTTTTCCAAAACCATTGACCTCTTCTAACAAGTCGAACCTCTTATTTATAACATATTATTAACTAAAAATAACTATCAGAAGTGCAGCTAAGTAAAACAAAAAATCGCCACATGGTGCTTTCATCTCTTAGTCTTCTAAGAGTCATCAAATGATCTCACTTGAGTGGATGACTCTTCTCATACTCTGACCATTTGACGAAGAGTTCCTCACATGTGTTAGTGTACAGGAACTTGTGTTGGTCCATTGGGGCAGAAAGGATCTCTTTTATCTCCACTGCCCGTGCCCGATATTTGATTACTTTATCACTTAACTATTGTAGCACTATGCGAGCCTTGATCGGGTGCTCCAAGAATTGTTTTATCTAAACTGGCACCATGCTCTCCACCTTTGCTATCTCTGCATTCCACGATGAGTCTTGTTCTGCATGTTGTTTGACTATGTCATGCAAGTCGACAAATTTCTCAGGTGAGACGAATTCTGGGAGACCGATGTCTCTCATCGCCCGATTGATATTGATCCAGATTCTTTCACAATCAGCCTATTTCTCTTGAATCTTATGCTAAGGTTCTTGGGCCATCCTTACCCAGTATTCGGTGGAATTTGTTATGCAATCAATGTTGTTTTCCATTAACACCACAATACCATGCTCTTTGACGTCTCGGACCTTTTGAACCGTGCTGATATAATCAATTATTTCCACAGCTTGGTGGGACTTCTCGTACCACCTTTCCATGTATTTTCACGTCGCTAGCACCATCAGGGTGTCTTCTTGGAAGTTGGTTATCCCTATAGTGAAAAGGTTCCACTCACTTGTGAATTTGTTTTAGGCATATTTGAATTCACTTCTCAAAAATACCATGGCCTGTGTGGAGTCCTGATAGTATTTCACCAAATGGTGCAGATTTTCCAACTCCTTTAGTGCAGCGGCCAGCTCCTCTTCATATTTCCTTTCTCTATCTATGATCACCATCCCTACACTGATAATTTCAAACGTCTTGGCATGCTCGATGTTGATCAATTTATCCTCTGTGGTGACGAGAATCGCACTATCCAATGTAAGCCTTCTCTTGTTTGTGGTTCTCTTCATGATGGATTTCCTCTTTCATTCATATGCAATGGCTTGTATATCGATGACCTCATCCATGGGTTCAGGGATTTTCTTCTCTCCCCAAGTAATCATGTTTCTAAGGCTCCCAATGGTATAAATATGTTCAAGACTGGATTCTTAAACATCTTTCGTATGTTCTGAAAGTTCATCTTCTGGTTGTTGCTCATTGGGAGGTAAAGTATTGGCTGAAATTGAAGCATCAAAGCAGGCTCAGTACTTACTTGATAATCAATTTTTGAGACGTCTATTTCTTGTTGTGGGACTCCTTCTTCTTTTTCACCCGACCCTAGCTCGTCCTTTAGTGTTATCCACTTGGGTCTCTGGTATATCGAATAGCTTAGTGTCTAAGACACTTTCGACCTCCTGGTCATTCTGTGGAAGGGTCTGAATTTGAGCATCGGGAGCTCGGGAATATGCTTTCTCGGGTTCCTTTTCCTCTGTGATCTACACCGGAGTCACCAAGGAAACCTTCGAACTCTCTTCATCATCATAGATCGTTATTAATTCACCAAGGGGGTTTGGCGCACTTTATCTTCTTGATGTTCTCGCTATCTCTAGTCAATATGAAATGTCCCATAGTGATCTAGCCTGTGGTGCTAAAACTTTAGGGTTATCTGACCCGGTGGTTCCTTCAATTTGTATTGGCTCTAGAGCACTTGGACTTGTTCGGCTTTTGATTGGGTTGTCGGCAGGGACCCTTGTTATTTCTACGAGGTTTGGGTCATCCTGTAGCTAATCGATTACTCTTTGTGCTTGTTATATCATGAGAAATCCCCTTGCTTATGCCTCTGGTGACATAGGAAATCCCCTGTTCTGCACCGAAGCCACCAGTGAAACCTCTGTTGCCTTTGTCACTCTGATTTATTCCCTGGATCTAATGGCCTCTTGAGCCGATTGTTCTATTGCTGTATCATGTTCATCCAGGCTCATGGACCTGAATCTTGTCATTTTTGGGTCGACCATCCTTTGTACCACCTCGTCCTAGTCCTAGGAATTTTTTGTGAAGACTTCGTCCTCGAATTTTTCATAGGCATACGACCAGGAGGACGTCACTTATGAAGTATGTTACAAGACTAGGCCCTTTGGATCATGCTTGTGGAATCAACCCGTTGGGAATCTGAACTTGAGTTGGCTTAGCTCTTCTTGTTTGGCTTGAGCGATATCCTTTACCACGTAGAACCCTACATGGAAACCATAGGGTATGAATGCCCCTTTCTTTTCCTTGACCAAGGTAGCATTGTAGCCTTGCAAGATGGTTTGATAGCATATTTCTCCTACGAAAAAGTCAGTCCGGGACAAGAGCTGGTAGGAAATGTGGTGCTTTGGTGGCACCAAACACCTTGATGTTGTAATATACCATATATAAAATGTATACAGAACTGAAATAAAATGCTATTAATGGTAGAATAATAGCAATATAACCAGAACATTCACCACAATAACACTGAAATGATATAAGAATAACAACAGAAATAACACTTTGAATCTGAAAGCAATGTTCATGAGCCTTTTCGAGGGGGCAACCTCTAGTTGAGAAGAGATCTATTACAATAATATCCAAGCTAGGGTTCTCATACCCTCGAATCCTATTTATACTAAAAAGAAGCATCTAGAGGAAGATCCTTATAGAAGCGGAAGATTCTATTAGGTCTTCTTACATCCACCTTATTCTATTTTATTGAAAGGCCTTATTAATATTGACCTTTATTACATCTGAATATATTGTTCTACCTATGTTCGGGTTAGGACCCTAACATGTCCACCCCCTTAAAAACAACCTTGTCCTCAAGGCTTGAGATGAGGAAATTGTTGCAGAATGGTAGTTGGTTCCCAAGTGTCGTCTACTGGATTTGTATCTTTCCAATGTACTAGCACTTCCTTGATGGTTCTTTGACATAGGTGATGCTCACACTGGTCCAAAAATACTTCTGGTTGTATCCAAATGGATCCTTCTTCAGCTAACTCTGGAAGGTTGGTTTGAATTTGGCACTTAGATCTAATCACCTTTTTTAAGCATGAAACATGAAAAACAGGATGTAGCTTCGAATCGTTGAGCAAAGCTAACTGATAGGCGACTTGTCCCACATGCTTGAGTACGGTATAAGGAACATAAAATTTGGGCGCTAGCTTCTGACAATGCTTGGCCTTGAGGGAAGTTTGCTTGTAAGGTTGCAGTCGAAGAAACACCTAATCCCCTTCTGCAAATTGACGTTCAGAGAGACCTTGATCTGCTTGTTTCTTCATGTGATTCTGTGTCATGACCAAATTCTCTTTGAGGGTACAGAGAATAGCCTCTTGAGCTGTAAGTGTTAGGTCAACCGCCTGGACCTTTGAGGCACCCAGTAAGTATGAGAGAACTGAAGGTGGCTTATGTCCAAATACCACTTCAAAAGGGGTCATGCATGTAGCTCTATGGTATGAAGTGTTGTACCACCATTCAGCTAGGGGTAACCATTGAGCCCACTGATTTTTCTTTTCTGAGGCAAAACACCTCAAATATGTTTCCAAATACTTGTCGACAACTTCCTTTTGGCCAGCAATCTGGGGATGATAAGTTGTGTTGAGATGCAACTCGGTGCCTTGTATCTTTAACAACTCTTGCCAAAAATTGTTTTGGAAAGATGGGTCACAATCAGAAACAATAGAGTATGTCATGACATGAAGCTTGAAGACCTGATCCATGAATATTTAAGTAACCATGGATGTTGTAAACGGGTGTTGAAGGGTACAGAATCGAGCATACTTGGAAAGGCGATCAACAACCACCATGATGATGGATTTATTTCCCAATTTGGGTAAGCCGGTAATAAAATCCATAGAGATATCCTTCCAAATAGCAGGTGGACTCGGGAGTTGTTGTAGTGTGCAAGCGATTTGATTATTTCTCCCTTGTTGCATTGACACACATCACATTCATCTACACAATTATGAATCTCCTGTTTCATAGCATCCCAGAAAAAGGAACGTTTGACCCTATCATAGGTTTTGGTGAACTCAGAGTGCCCTGCTATGGGTGTAGCATGAAGCTCAGAAGTACCGTGGATTTAAGATTTGATTGTTTACTTAAATATAAACGGACTTTGTATCGAAGTTCCTCATGGAGCCAAGAGTACCCTGGGGAAGTTGGAGCCTTGGACTGCAATTGGTGGATCAACTGCGAACTTTTGGGATCTTGTATTCATTCCTTGTGAATGACTTCGAGCCAATCTGGTACAATGTATGAAAGAGAAAAAAGGGATCCTTCATATTCACATTTTCAGGAAAGTGCATATGCAACCACATTTTCTTTGCCTTTCTTATAAATGATATCATAATCATATCCAAAGACTTTAGTCACCCATTTTTGTTGTTCTGGGGAAGAAATGCGTTGTTCCAAAAAATACTTGAGGCTTTGATGGTTTTTATTAATTTGGAAACATTGCCCCAATAGATAAGGATGCCACATATCCACTGCATGGAGAATAGCCAACATTTCCTTTTCATAGATGGATTTGCCCAGATTTCTTTCAGATAATTGCTTGCTGGTAAAGGCCAAAGGTCGACCCTCTTGCATAAGGACAACACCAAATCCTTTCCCCGAGGCATCACATTCTAACACAAAGGCCTTTGTGAAATCAAGAAGGGTGAGAACTGGATTGGTGCACATGGCCCTCTTCAAGGTCTGAAAATCTTGAGCAGTGGTTGGAGTCCAAGTGAAACAGTTCTTTTTTAGGAGAGCAGTGAGAGGTGCTGCAATCTTCCCGTAATTCTTAAAAAACTTGCGATAATACCCTGTTAAGCCTAGAAATCCACGCAATCTCTCAAGATTCTTTGGGTGCGGCCAGTCTTGCATAGCTTCAATATTTTTAGGATCCACCCTGACGCCATATTTTCCAACTAGATGACCCAAGTATTCTACTTCTAAGGCGCCAAAAGAACATTTAGACTGTTTCAGGAAAAGTTGGTCCTGAGAGAGTAGATGGAGAACTCGATCGACATGAGAAAGATGGTATGTCCGGGTTTTTCTATAGATGAGGATATCATCAAAGAAAACTAAGACAAAATGGTAGAGAAAAGGATGGAAGACATGATTCATGAGGCTTTGGAAGGTGGAAGGGGCATTACACAAGCCAAAGGGCATGACCAAAAACTCATAGTGGCCCTCATGAGTTCTAAAGGAAGTCTTGAGAATGTCTACCTCTTTCATACGTATCTGGTGGTAGCCCGAATGGAGATCCAGTTTAGTGAAGAATTGGGCACCACTCAATTCATCTGGGAGGTCATCAATGACAGGAATGAGGAATTTGTCTTTGATGGTAAGTTTGTTGAAGGCACAGAAGTCATGAAACATTCGCCAATAACCTTCTTTCTTCAGGACCATGACCATAGGAGATGAGTAGGGGCTCGTACTAGGGTGGATAATGCCTGCATTAAGGAGTTCCTGGACCATTTTCTGAATTTCATTTTTTGGAGAAAAGGGGTGACGATACGAACGGATATTGGGAGGAAGGCTTCCAGGTACAAGGGGAATGGAATGATCATGAACACCATGGGAAGGAGGCAGGCCTTGGGGAGTGGAAAAGACCAATTGATGTTTAGAAAGGATGGCTTGGAGGTCTTGCGGTACTGAGGGTGTCTCTATTTATTGTATGGCATGGAGTTGGGCGATAACACCAGAATGACCCTTTTTGAGCATATTTTCCATGCAATGGGAACTAACGATCTCAGGTGAACCAACGATGATTCCTTGGAACTTATATTAGTGGCCCTCTTGGTCAAATTGCATGGTTAAGTATTTAAAATCCATGAGAATGAGACCCAAAGTCCTTAGCCAGTATGCACCCAACACAATTTCACAACCTCCCATGTCGATAGAAAACATATGGGATTTCAGGTGGTAGTCACCAATTTGGTGACGCACATTTTCACAATGCCCTCCACATTTCATGGAACCACCATTGGTAATCATGATTTGGAAATTATTGATGGCATGGATGTAGAAATGATTTTCTTGGGCAATGTGGTGATGAATAAAATTATGGGTGCTGCCACTATCAACCAGAATGATGACCTTCTGATGCTTCATGTAACCGATTAGCTTGAGGGTTTAGGGAGTAGAGAAGCCAGTGAGACCATTGAGGTAAATGACCAGTTCTACTTCAGGAGGGTCTGAGGGAGGGGTTATGTTAGTGGATTCAGATGACTTAGACACAAAGGGAGTTTCTTCATCTTCTTCCGAAATATCATCGGAGATGGCCATAAAAAGAATTTGTTCTTTACACTTGTGGCTTGGGAAATATTTGTCATCACAGTTATAAAAAAGGCCTTTGATTTGGCGTTCGACCATTTCATCCTTGGTCAATTTTTGGATCTTTAGTGGAGCCGAGGGAGTAGTGGGATTTACTGGTTTAGGGTGAGGGATAAAGGAGGGTTTGTGGTTTTGAGAATATACAACATGTTGTGCTTCTTTATCTCTTTTGGTAGCCTCCACCCAACTCTCAGGCCGAGCCATGAGGACATGGGCCCAAATTTCAGCCTTGAGGCCACTGATAAAACACTCTCAGAAAAAGGCATCAGACATGCCCTCTGTTCTAAAAGCCAGGCACTCAAAGGAAGCTATAAAGTATTCCACTATTCCTAATTGTTTCAGCTTTGTCAAATGGCCCAAATGGTTGGTGTCAATGTCAAAGTGTTCATAAATCTCTGCCACAAAGTGTGTCCAAGCAATATACCCTTGATGAGAGGTTTTTCTCCATTGCCACCATTGCCAAAATTCTTGATCTAGATGGAGAAAACCATACCAGAGTTTGGCCAAGTCATCTATAATGTTGTATAAAGAGAAGTAATGTTCCATTTGGGTTACCCAACTAGTGGGGTACGAGCCATCAAATTTGGTCACATCCACCCATGGAAGGCATAGGTCACATTGAAAGTGATGATTCTACAAGGTATGGGAATGAGAGGAATGGTCACCTTCAATATGTGAAGGTGAGGAAGAGGAAGGGTTATCTGTAGGGATATGTAGTTTGGTGCAGAGTACCGAAAAGACTAATTCAAGCTGGGTGGTGAGGTCGTGTTTGATTTCCTCCATTGAGGACTGCATGGTTGTATTGATGGCGGAAACATTGGCACTGAGTTGTTTCACTTCTTGTTGGGTCTCAATGAGACCATATTGTAAGGTGTTGAAGCAAGCTTCCAAGTCTTGACTACGAGTATGGGCCATGAGGATGAGGAAATTGAAAAGGGGTGGGCAGGGTAAAACATTTTGGCCAAAAAAAGGATATGGATGAATGTGATAAGGGTGAAGAGATGAATCCAATGGAATAGGTCTCAAATAATGGTAAAAAAATTCTAGACCTTTTTTTTTTTACTACAGAGTTATACTCCGGTCTGAAGAATACTGCAGAGAGCAAATGCCCAAATGCTTAATCAGAAAGAAATGTGTATCTACTTGGAAACCCAAACATAGTTGTGAAACAATAGATCTTGTCTGTTTCAATTTGTTTATGTTTATGTCCCCCAAGGGTTAGGTATTCAAGGGTTCTACAGACAAGGGTTTTCCCTATGCTATAGCTCTTTGATATACGTGCGGGGTCCAACAATAGTACTCAGACCAATATCTCAGGGCACTAACTAAGGAAGATAAACCGTACCCTTAGCCGTACTACCCAACTACCCAGGTACTAGAGAGTATCTTCCCGAGTGATGTTCTCGGTGACACTATAGCAGTCAAGCGGCCAATCGGTTTATCTAAAGAGGGATTCAGGTAATCTAGGTCGATCCATACACAAGTTTTGTCTGATGTGCTACCACTCGAAGGGGTACCAACAGGGGTTACAAGGGTGGCCAATAGATGTGTGCTTAAGTACCACTTGTATTTCCTACGTGTATGAATCCCTCAACCGTGGGTTTATGCACGTAACAACAGATATTTGTGGCTTAAAGACGTCGGAATACGTCTCTACCCTGAAACAAATTTAACCCAGACTTTCTGCTGAGGAAAGTTCTCTAATACCACTTGTAATATACCATATATAAAATGTATGCAGAACTAAAATAAAATGCATGCAAAACTAAAATAAAATGCTAGTAATGGCATAATAACAACAATATAACTAGAACATTCACCACAATAACACTGAAATGATATAAGAATAACAACAAAAATAGCACTTTGAATCTGAAAGCAATGTTCATGGGCCTCTTTGAGGGGGAAACCTCTAGTTGAGAAAAGCTCTATTACAATAATATCCAAGCTAGGGTTCTCATACCCTCGACTCCTATTTATACTAAAAAGAAGCATCTAGAGGAATATCCTTCTAGAAGCGAAAGCTTCTATTAGGTATTCTTACATCTGCCTTATTCTATTTTATGGAAAGGCCTTATTAATATTGACCTTTATTACATCTGAATATATTTTTCTACCTATGTTTGGGTTAGGACCCTAACAGATGTAGGTGGTGCGCTCATCCAAATACCAATTTCCTACCTTGGATATAATCTTCTTGGTTGTAGCTGATAATCTTGGGCATTCCTTCTTAAACAGAATAAAATAAATTAGCACGATGAATTCATCGCAAATGATGGAGTAAGACTTCTTATACCTATTTTCCCATAGCACACTAAAGTATATGTCGACCGGGATTTTTGCAACATGCTGGCTCACATTCATGTCGGAGAAGACGTTTCTGGTGTACATGACATCGAGCAAGTATGAAGACATTTAGACAGATAGTGTCTCTCCTTCCTTCGGTGTCTGATCTTGTTGTACACAAATTCTTAGTTGTTTAGAAATTATTGCTCCCAAGTTGAAGACGCTCCCAAATATCATTACTATGTAAGCCAAGGGTATCCACACCTAGGAAAATCTAGAACATTCCTTCTCTCTGTATAGTTGGAAAATGAGAGCCATCAAATATGTGTATGGCTCCCGCAAGTTGATTGTCCCATACGAGTCATTTCTCCGATTGGTAAACTTATTTTCCTCCTTCCACCATGAGGCCATCACCCAGTTGGTGTTGTGGCATTCATATAAATTCACCACCAAGTCTATGTTTAGTCACTCCTCTAGGTCTCTGAGTTTGTAATATTTATGTACTTCAACTGGGAGGAAAAACCCGACACACTCACCATTGTCATCGTTGATTAAACATTTATGTGTATATGTGTGGTCAATGAGCCACTTCAGTACCTCTATGCAAGGGAAAATGGGGATTCTTCTCACCACCATGTGTAGATACAACCGTTGAATGTTCAGGAACACCTAGTTGTCAAGCGCCCTTACATCCGAGTTGTTGTGTGGGACATATTATGGGTACTCCTCCTAGCTGATATTGTTAAAGAGTTCTCCCCAATGTGGGAGCACCATCTTGGACCTACTGCTTTCCTTTGTATCACCAAAGGCCAGAGGCTGGATGAAAACCTTCTTCGTTGTTGTCTTGACGATAGGCTCTGGCCTTGGGACATACTCCAACTGCCTTGCGACCCCTAGAGAAGATCCTTCACCCATTTTTGGTTCTTTTATCTTTGGTGCTCTTGGAAAGCGTCTAGTGATTGGCTTTCTCGGCGACATCGTTCCCACAATTTAAACAGGATTTCAAAGACTGTGTAAAAAATAAATCCGGATAAACACGTACAAATTATAGCCAGCAAATTTATAGACTTGGATACATACCTGTGAAGCTTTATAAAACTTAGTTATTTTGTTACTAATGGAGTTGATCAGCCTTGGAGTCTCTCATCTTGCTCCTTCGTATGCTCCTAAATTCTCTTATTCCCATAATGATTTCGTTTACAATGGTTCAAGAGAGTTTAAACAAGGAAGACCTTACCGTGTCTCTTCAGCCATTCAATTTAGGTTATGAGTGAAATTTTAACAAATTCGACGCCGAATATTTAGAACTTAAATTCATCGTGGGTTGATGGCATACGCGCGAGTGGTGATTTGGTCTATCAATGATTTTAAATGACTATTTCGACTAGTGCACGAGGTAGCAACTAATGCAGGATCAGGTATTAATTAGCTCCTTAAATTCTCAAAATTCGATCATATCTAATGTTAAAACGTCCCATTGTGTCTCTCTCTTGGTGGGTGGATCGGGGATCAGGGATGTGCTATGAACATTTTCGTTGATGTCCTCATGCAAAAAACTCTGACGTCGATCGATCTTACCGTACAATGCTGCTGGGAAAAGCTGACTCAGAGGTGTGACTCAGACCTAGGGAACCAAGAATAACTTGGGATAAACTGGATCGTATGATCCTCCTACCTCGTAAAGACATGTGGCGCTGAAGACCAGTGACTTAATTTCAGTGTATTAATCGAATTCGGGACTTTCCTTAAGTTATTCGTTCTAAAACAAACCTTAGCTTGCCGATTTCTAAAAAAGTATGCAGGGTCAGAGATCGGCGATAAACCTATCAAAGCGCTTTTGGATCGGCTTTCTTGAAAAAGTCTCAATGCCAAAAACACATCGGGGATTGGCAATCGAGGATAAATTTACCATGGTCGAAATATGCATTGTGATCCTTCTAGATTTTCCTCGATTCCGACAAAGTGTGTCAGGCATTAGCTATCAACGATTTCTTTTCATTCTTCGTTAACGTCTATCATCCCCATATTTCACCAATGCTGAAGGGGAATCGACTATCGATGATATCTTTATGTGAAAATATTAATGAAAACTAGAACTGTCATATATCGATGCCAATGAATATCGATGCTCGGTGATTGTTGTTTTTGAAAGGTTTTTTTTTCCTTCTTTGAATTCCCTCTGATGTCGACCCTGAGCACGTTCAGTGAAGTGTATGGCTGTCGATTCTTTATTCAATTGTTTAAGATATTTTTAAGTTATGGGATTTCATAATTTCAAGCAAACATGAATGGGTGATGATAATCATGAAAATAACTAGAGACAAAACGTTTTCAAAATTGAAATCGAATCAGATGCTATAGAAGATCAAGTGGTACCCAAAAAAGTAAAAATTTGACAAAGGATTTTTAGGGTGTGTTGAGTTCTCGACATGGCATTGGTTCCATTAGAATATACAACACACACTTGTGCTAAAGGGAGTATGAGAGGTGGTTCTCCATGGTATGCCCCCAACGAGGATGGGTCATTGAAAATTGTAAGTTTTAAACTTGTGAAGTAAAGAAATGCATATACATACTTAAGCAAAACATAATTTAATCAATGGCTCATACACATAGTACACAGAGATTTATACCGAAAACCCTCAACCAGGGAAAACATTTCTTATATTCATTATATCGAATTTCACCATTCACAATATAATATATACAATGTTTTTAGGTATTCCCTAGATACCAAAACCCTAATCCCTTAATCCGGGATTAATTTAGAAAATCGCTAAAATAGCAAAATCCACTAAAAATAGAAAAAACCACCCAAAAACAAAATTTTGGGGCGCTGCCTCGAACACTGTGTGTAACCAGGGCGGGCCATACCTGCCCCCCCTAGGAAGCACCCGATTCACATGACATAAAGAAAACTACTAGAGGGATCGTTAGATGCAGTTGTCGAATCTCACACGCCCACACATACAAATGCAAATAATATAACACATACCCAACATTCTCCCACATGTTGTTTTCTTTTCATCCAAGGGTCCATAGGATTATATAGTCAACAATCCAGGGAAAAAATTCCCATTGTTACTCTACACCAGGAGAACTTTTCTGAGCTCACATAATTTTTCAATGAATTTGCAACATTCTTCAAAGTGTCAATCTTTTCCAACAACACCTTCTTTTCCTCAACCATGTCTCTCACAAAGTGATACTAAACATCAATATGCTTTGTCTTCGAATGATAAGCTGGGTTCTTTTCCAGGAAGATTGTAATCTGACTGTAACAATCTAATCTCACTACTTGTTGTACAAACCCAATACCTGAAAACAATATCTGTAACCATATTGCTTCATTGCTTGCATGAGTGGCTGTCATGTATTCAACTTCTATAGTTGAGAGTGCCACTACAGCCTGTTTTTTTCTCATCCAACCGATTTCTCCTCCAAATAGGTTAAACACATACCCACTTGTAGATCTTTTGCGATCCATATCTCTAGCCCAGTGTGCATCAACAAAGCCATGTATGTCCACCAATATGTCCAATCTTGGTATTCCTTGGTAGCACAATCCATAATTGGTAGTGCCACGCAAATACCTGAAGACCCTCTTTACTGCTATCCAATGCTCCTTCCCTGGTTTTGACATATACCTGCTCAAAACTCTCACTGCATGTGCAATGTCCGGTCTAGTACAGACCATTGCATACATCAA
>JZKD02S0100136.1:768330-790667 GCA_000966675.3 Picea glauca
CAGGAGAGGATCCCTTCCATAATAGGATCCATTGTATGGTGTTGCCCTACCTCAAGGGTTTGATATAATAAAGTTGTGGTTTTCTATATGGTTTCATATATCTTGTGTGGTGATTTTATTTAGATATATTTGGATCTATTGTGACATTTTGTATTAAGGTATTTGGTTTTTAACAAATTTAGGGAGTGCATGAGGGGGAATGGAACAACTGTAAACCCTAATGTAAGAAAAATTCTCCTCAATAAACCAATCGGCAATTGCTTTAATATTTTCTGTGATTGCATCAAAAATGCGAGGGGTTTCGCCTCCAAAAAATATTTTATGCATCAAAATTATAATAAAATGACAAACCTCATAAAATGCATCCTTAGCATTTTCTTCCCAAAGGGCTGAGTGATATTTATGAATGGGTTCTGGATAGGAAATGTTCCAACTCCAATTCATTAAATAAAAAGGAGTCACATAATAGATTGCATCCATATTGTATGATGACATGTGGTTGTCCCTTTGATTTTGCTACTTTGTAGTTTAAGATTTCTTGTGTTAGGTTATCTGACAAAATCTTATGCCAGTTAAAACCATTCCTTTATGAAGCTTCTTCTAAAAAGGGTACCCAATCTGCATGAAAATGGCAGGGATCTTTTCTCCCAAAAAGTCTACATAACATAATAGCTACATATACCATGTATTCATTCAAGGATGTTGTAGCATAAATCCCATGGGAATCATCTCTAAACTTTCTGGAAACCTCACCCATTCTCTAATCATATCAGGATATGTCCAGTATGCCTCAATGCATTCTTTCCTCTTAAACTCTGCTAAAAATTCAACATTAAAAGTATGTTTAGGATTTGGAGAGAGTTTATACATTACTTGTATGTGTTCTAGCCTGAATGAGCCGGCGATGACTCCTTGATATTTTAAGATGCTCCTCGAAAGGATATTGACCTTTTCCAGGGCCCAGCTGATCAAATCATTGTATGCCATGACCCGCGGGCACGCAACGATCTTATGAAGCTCTAACTCAGCTATGTCCCAACAATGATTCTCAGAATCAGGATGAGCATTCTTGAGCTCATATTCCAGTAATTCAGAGATTTGAGTCCAATATTTAATGAATTCTACAGCGTGTGGTGTGGTGTCAAAGATGATATCTCCTTCCTGTGCATCTTCATTCTTCTTCGGTGCCTTTTTCAGTGCCATGACTTTGCGTTTAATTAAAAACCTGTCACAGAAAATGGATGAACGAGCTCAGCTAAAAATGAAAACACAAACATTTGGATGTTCACTTTGAATACATTAAAAAGTGATGAGATTGACACAACTGTCAAGAATTTAAGGCATTTAATGCGAAAGATATATTTCTAAGATACGCATTTGATGTCCGTATTTAGGCACCTTCGGGTTTTTAAATAAAATTCGAGACACTTTACTTAATCGAAAATCGAATCATGAATGAACACTTAAAAATAATGATTATCATTAATCTTGTTTTGGAAAAAAGGTTAATTAGTGCTAATCATAGATTAAAGCTGAAAACTTTGCTTTTCGAGATTTCTAAAATCATGATGTCGAGAAGTATGTCGTCGATGAAATCCAATTTCTGAAATTGCGAAATCGTGAAATCGTGACGTGTTAATTAAGACTTAAAACGTTTTTAGCAAATTAATTAATTGAGATTAAACATTTTTGGGATTTCGGGGATCATGATGTCGAGAAGTATGTTATCGATGAAATCCGATCTCTGAAATCACGAAATCACAACGGTTTTCTTTTTAAAGATAGGACTTAAACTCATCTTAATTAAATAAATAATCATGATTAAGGCCAAAACAGAATTAGTTTGATTTAACACGAACCGTGGATCGGGCTTTCATGATGACAGGAGATGTGGTCTCACTGAACCGCGAATCTCAAAATTGCGACACGATTATCTTAATCCTTAACCTTTCACATTAGAGAATTAATTAAACCGTGTTTTAACTTAGACTTCAACATTTCGGGAAATCAGGGATCGGGGTTTCGCGATTCGATTTGTATCGAAAAATATGTTTTTAGCAAACCTCGAATCCCGAAATTTTTTCAAGATTAACCTTAAATCCGTTAGTTTTAAAACTTATCATGATTTAAATAATTTCAAAGAAAAGGCGTCGGGATTCTTATAATTCTTTTAAGATTTTTTTCCTTTTATTATCCAAATAATTGAAATCTTTAAGAAAAAGGTGTCGTGTATTTGGGATTGATAACGAAACTCGAGTTTTGTGAAAAGCCGAAACCCGAAAAAGAAATATATAGGCCTTAGAGATAAAACAAATTTAAGAACTATTTCAACATAGGCTCCAACTGGGGACCTCATCTCCTTGTGGGACCAGGAGAACATGTAAACTTAGTGTCTTCATTGGGTTAATGGTGTCAAGGGTTTATCACTGCTGAAACTACTAAGGGAGAGGGAAAAAAAGGAAAAAAGAGATTTCATTTTAACTTCTGAAAATATTTTCAAAGTTTCTTATTTGTTTTAAACTCAGTTGTAGTCTTCTTCATAATATTCTCCTTCTTATCTAAAATTAAGTTGGTATTAAGATGATTAAAACAATCTTAGGAAGCTCAACAGATTTGTGACTTTCGGCTTGCATCAATAGAAACAAAACTTATATTTTTAAAAGGGGATCTCTATCTAGACTTGGGATGCAGATTCGGTTTCAAAAAAACTGGTAACTAGAGTAGAGTGATAGATAAGTATGACAACCTTACAGATATCTCAGATATTGCTTCACTGCCAACGGGTCTGTTCAGTACCCCGGTGAAGTTATCTGTCCCTTTTTTTACTGAATTTCCTTTCACCTCTTCGAGTGCTAATTATATATTTACACTCAGATATTGCTTCACTGCGAGCGGCCCTGTTCAGTACCCCGGTGAATTTATTTGGTTTTTTTTTATATTAGACGAGGGAAATCATTTAAATGAATTTATTTTCATCATATTTGGGACTAGATGGGGGAAATCAAATATGAATTTACTTTCACCATATGTCTTATATTTAACTTATGAATACGAAGCGGGGGCAATCAAATATGATTTTCCTTTCACCATCTATCTTATATTTAGCTTATGAATACGAAGCGGGGGCAATCAGTGATACTTAAAATATCAGGGATGGTATCTGTGTGAAAATTTACAATAGAGGTTTGTCAACCTGTTTTGATTACTCTAGACCAACATTTTCTCAACTTTCAAAAAACCTTAGTCTGCAGAGAAAAAGGGGAAGATTAATTTCAGGGGTTTTCTTTTGAGCAAGCTTAAATCCTCAGACAAACTGTTAAGAAACCTAGGAGAGTCAAAATCAACCTAAGCATGACCACGTTTAGTTGGAGAATAAGAAATATGAGGACTGGTCTTACTGATTTAGAACTATTTTTCGATTTCAAAGTTAAGACATAATCTATCCTACCTCTATGGGAAACCCAAAAAAGCAAAAGACATAACTGAGGGTATAAAAAGGAGACATCCAATGATCTGTAAGTCAGAAAACAGAGGTTGTAAGTTAAAACTAACCCTTTGGACTCTTCTCTTAAATCTTTTTACTTTGATTACCTTTAAAATTGTTCTAGGTGAAACCCTTAAGGTTTAAGTATTGAAAACGCTTTTTATTTACCTATCATCTTACGGGATAAGCAACGCATTTTTTGAAACAATTTTTTTTTTTTAGATGGACTTTGTTGAAACTCATAACTTTGCCTTACCTTTATCATTCTTTTTGTTTTTTTTTAAATAACAGAAAATATTATCTATCACCTATTTTTGGCAAATTTATCCTCTGTGTTCAAGCTGTCTGTTAGAATCCTGTGAAAAAACAATATTAAAAATATCAGTTTTTTTTTTTTTTTTTAATACAAAATGAAAATAAACTTTCTAAAGAAAATTATGAAAATAAAAAACAAAATGGTATATACAGTGGAAATTCGGGAAATCAATTATTCCATATAATGTTTTAAAAAACACCCATTGACAGGGGCATTCGGGATTTTACCATCCAAATTTTCAAGCAGAAATGAATTTTTTCCTTCAAGAGATGCTACCTTAAATGGTCTGTACCAAATGTGATCGAATTTACCATTTTTTCCTGAATCCTCCTTCTGAGCGTCCCATCTCAAAACCAAATCCTCGAGGAGAAAATTTCTATCTTTTCCTTTACGATCGAATAACACCTTCATATCATCCTGGTACCTCTGCAACCTTTCATCTACTACCGCCATGTGTTGTTGAACTTCAATCAGTTGGTTTATCCTTCTTGTGAGAAGATTCAGTTCTTCCTTCTCGTCTTTCCATTGTTTCATTATAGGAAGTGCTAGGTTTATAGGCAACACTACATCTGTTCCATATACCATTTGGAAGGGAGAAGTACCGATAAACTTTTTTGTGCCTATCCGATTTGCCCACAGAGCGTATTTCAAATGAAAATTCCAAGACCTTTTATTTTTGTTTAACACTTTCTTGATTATACTGATTAAGCTCTTGTTTGAAGATTCTGCCAGACCATTTCCTTGAGGATAGTATGTTGTGGAATGACCTAGCACAATATTATATTTTTGGCAAAAGATGACTATAGCCATAGACTTAAAAGCCTGCGCATTGTCTGTGACTATCTTTCTGGGACAGTTGAACCTAGATAAAATATTTTCTTCTAAAAAATCTATAACCACCGAATCAGTAGCCTTTCTTGTTGGGATATCTTCCACCCATTTGGTGAAGTAGTCTGTAGCGGTCAGGATCCATATGTGTTGAGCACTAGAATGAGGATTAATTTCACCTATGAAATCTAGTCCCCATTGCTAAAAAAGAGCTTATGTCTTGCCTGGGACCAATGGCATCGCTGGGAGTTTATGTTTTCCTGTAAAAAATTGGCAAGGGTTGCAAGATCGTACCTTAGCATTGACATCTGGGAAATTTTTGGGTCAATAATAACCAACCCTCAGGATTTTATATGTCGTAGCTCTCCAGGCGTGGTGTCCTCCACATACTCCTTCATGAAATTGACTTATAACTTTTTTTGTTTCCGACTCGACCAGACAAACCAAGAGGAAGCCAAGCGGGTATTTGATTGCATGCAGCTTTAGCATTCTAGCTTTGGATGGAGACAAATCACTTGGACATTTCAATGTCAGTAAGTATGCTACTATGTCCTTGTACCAATTTGATGACGCAAATTTCTCTTCGATTCATTTTTCAGTTATTTGGTCCTCAAGTTCATTCACGTCTTCCCACTCTTCCTCCTCCTGAGAGTTGTTTATCCCAAGAGCTCTGAAATTGGATTTAGCTAAAAGTTTAGCTAAGCCTTTCCCCTTTACTAATTTTTTCGGTTTAACCTCCGAGTCGAACTCTTGAATTTTGGCAATCCATCTTCCTCTTTTGCCATCACTGTCTGCTTGAACCAAAATATCTTTTACAAAGCTAGTGGGTACATATGCAATCACCTTAGAATGTAAAACATAAGTTCTGAAAGCTTTTAATTCTTTTACCATAGCATATGCTTGTTTTTCCATTATATTATATTTGAGTTTGGCATCTCGGAGACTTTTTCTAAAGAAGGCTATCGGTTGCTCGAAACCTTCTTCATTCTTTTGAAGGAGTACGATGGCGAGTATGTGTTCAGAGGCAAATGAAAAAATAAGAAAATCCTTGAGATAATCGGGGCTTGCTAGTACCGACGCCTCACTTATAACCTTCTTGATATGGGCAAAGGATGTTTTAGCTTCTGCTGTCCATTTCACTTCGTTGTTTTTCCTGAGCATATATGTAATCAATTTCACGATTTCAGCGAAGTTAGGAATAAATCTTCTCAAAAAAAATATTTTTCCTAAGAATGACTAAATTTCTTTCACATTCCTAGGAATAGCTATTGTATCTATAGCTTCAACTCTTTTAGGGTTAATTCTAATTCCATCACGAGATACGATGTGACCCAACATATTGCCTTCTTTCATAGTGAAGTGAGACTTCTTAGGATTTAAGGATAGACCAAACCTGCGACATTTCTCAAATGTTTGTTTGAGATGAATCAGATGATCTTCATCTGATTTAGAAAAAATAGTAAGGTCATCCAAATAGATCACTACAAATTTGTCCCGTTCGCCAATGAAAGCAATATCCATTGCGCATTGAAAAGTAGCACCTGCATTCATCAATCCAAATGGCATTTTATCACTGACGGCAATTTGATTGTAACCTGAAAATCCGTCAATCATTGACATCCTATTAGATCCTACTACTTTTTCTAGAACATGGTCCATTTTAGGTAGGGGATAATTATCTTTGAGGGAAGATTTATTAAGATTTCTGAAATCGATACACAATCTAAATTCCCCATTTTTCTTTCTAACTGGGACCAGATTGGCTACCCAATCAGAATATCTCAGTGGTACAATTATCTTAGCATCAAGGAGTTTTTTGACTTCTCGTTCGATAACAGGTAATAAAATGGGGTTGATTTGTCGGAGTTTTTGTTTAAAAGGTTTGACACCAGGCTTCAAGGGTATCTTATGTTCGATCACATAAGTGTCATATGTTTTCAGTTCTTCATACGACCATGCGAAAATGTCTTTGTATTTTTTTAACAACTCCGTGTATTTATTTTTATTTTCTGTAGATAGATATTTGGATAGTTTTACCATTCGGGGGTTTTCTTTATTTCTTATGTTACAATCTTCAACCTCCTCTGGTTGGGGTTGTAGGGTGGTTTTTGAAGGGATATCATCTTGATTAAATAGTCTTTCCAAGGGAATTAGACCCTTGGGAAWCTGGTTGTTCTTGAGAATGAGCATTCGATGATTTGTGATTTTATCGTGAAACTCTTTAGAATCCTCCCTCTCCTGCATGATCCAAATGGGATCATTTTGATTTTCTTGATCAATATGCGTTTCTGCAAATTCATCTAATGATTCAAGAAAATTTCGAAGCTTCTCATCGTCCTCAAAGACCTGCCAATGCTATATGTTATTTGGTATCGAAGGGAAATGTCTCATTTGTATGTGATACTTTAATTTAAAAGTAGTTGGGGGTGTGAAAGTTGATGCTTCTTTGGCTAAAGCATCAGCCTGTTGATTTTCATACCTTGGGACGAAATGAACATTCACAAAGGAGAAAAATTTCTCGATTAAATCCCAGACACAATTCCTATAAGACTGTAATCTAGGATGCTTGGCCTGGTACTGTCGATTCACCTATTTTATAATTAACTCTGCGTCACCAAAGACTTCGAGTTTCTCTATTTTCATCCTCCTAACAACTTCTAATCCTAGCACTAAAGCTTCATACTCGCATACATTGTTTGTACAATCCACGTTCCACTGAAGCTTATATGAAAAGGGGATTACAAATTGATCATCGGGAGCCAAAAGGAGTGCTCCTACTCCGGCTCCAAGGAAAGACGAGGCACCATCAAAATACATTTTCCATACACTAGTGTTATATACATTTTTTTCTATTTCTTTTTTTTTTCCGTTTTTTCTTCTATACAATTTTCGTCTATATCTACTTCAAAATCGTCATCAATAGATAATATAAAATTTCCTAAGTCTTGGTCAGCAATATAAACTGGATGATTATTTGGGTTGTGTGGATCACCTACCGTAAATTCCAACCTAGTCTCTCTGTAAAGACGTGTGTATTGTCCTCCGAAAATTGGAATTGTAGCATATGTCATATCCAATTGGAGAGATCCTCCAAGCTTGGCACCCCATGACCTAGATAATAGCATACCATACTTTGGAGGGATATCAGCGACCATTACATCCATAAGAATGCTTTTAGAAGGTATTTGAGCGAAACCTACCACTAGGTCTTTAATCATACCTATGCATTTGACTTTCCTCGAATCAAAAGAATATAAGTCACCATAGGGCCTTATGATTTCAAGACCAATTTTTTCCATAATTGCATTTGGCATCACATTGTGGGAAGCTCCAGAATCCAACATACAGTTATGGAGAAGGTGGTCAAATAAGGTTAACGTGATATAAAAGGGGGCCACATTGTCTCTCACACCTTCGAAGTGTGGACCAAAGACTATGTTTGGCTTGTCATCTTCTAAGTTGATCACATCGGCCTGGCTTTCGTCTCTAGAAAAGTTAATCATCTTGGCAATTTGTTTTCTATATATGGAATTTTTAGCTAATTCAACAAGGGGAATAGGAATTTTGATTTTATTTATTTCGTTTTCCAAATTAAAATTTCCTAGGGCCTTGTCGTTTTCTATGTTCGGGGCCTCCATTCCTTTCTTTTCATCTTTTTGTTGTGATGTGGACTTGTTTTCATTTACAGGAGCTTGTGTCTTTACATGGAGTGTTTCTACTGGCTCTGACTGGATAGGTTTCATATCAGCTGTGTTTTTTTTTGCAGGTTGCTTATCAACAACTTTTGGAGTCGCCTCATCGGTTTCTCTTTTGGAAAAAACTTTTTTGTCGAAACAGTTGGGAGACTTTTGTTCCTTGGTCTTAAATTATATTTTCCCTTTAGTTCAGCTATGATATCATCTGCGATATCTTGATAGGTGAAATCTTCAGACATATTATTGATAACATTGTCTTCTGATGTAATTTCTTTATTTAAGGATCTTTCATAATCTTGTCTCGATAAATAAGGTGATTTTTTATTGTCGCCAAGATTATTAATATCTTCATCGATCTCTTCAAAATCTCCTAGATCTTCCTCTCCAATGAATTTTTCACTTTTGAAGGGTGTTTGAATCTTTTGGTCTTCATTTTTAATTATTTTCTGTGGGCCCTGAGGATCCGGATTTCTTCTAAAATCTTTCCTAGGGAAATTATCCCTTTTTTATTTCTCTAGTTCCATTTTTGAGATCTTGTTTGAAAGTTCTCTAATTAGCCTAGCCATCTTGTCTATTCTATCTCTCGAATATTTCCCCGATCCTGAAGGTCCACCTTATTCTTTGAATTTCCTATTTTCTTTGTTTCCAGTTTCAGTTTTTGCTTTTAATTTCCCTGATGCCATCATGTTTGATTCAATATCAAGCGCATCATCCTGCATTTTCGTGAGATCTATTGATCTCATTTCTCTCAATAATAAGGCGAAGTAGGGATCAAGAGCACCAGCAAAAGTCACCTTTGTTGCAGGTTGTGAAGGTTTAACCTCAACCAGGATTTTATTATACAACTTGTTGAACCTTTGTGTGAATTCTAGAACTGTTTCAGATTTTTTCTTTCTAAGGGCTCCAAATTCAGTCAAGTGGTAGAGGTGGTCCTTCCTCTCTCCCCGTTGTCTAATAAAAGCGCTTTCAAGTTCTTCATAAGATCTTAAAGATCCAGCAGCTAAGGATCGGAACCAGGTCCTCACCTATCCTTCGAAAGTCTGAACGAGGAGTCTGGAATAGACATCTTCATGTTCTATTCCGAGGATGTCAGTAAATTGGTCGAAATTTTTTATATGTTCTTGGGCAGTCAGATCCCCTTCCCCTATAAATTTCGAAAGACTTTTCATATAATTTTCGAGGAGATCATGTAGAGGAATGGGAAGGACAAGGGGAGGATATCTAGCAGCTACTTTAGTGAAGATTCCCGGAAGTGGTACTTGACCACCTGCTGGTCCTCCAGGGGCACCACCTTCAGCTCCAACACCCCCTTGTGCAACCATGGTTAGATTTGAGGTTGAAGCTCAGAATGTGTGAGGAGAAGATTCTAGGAAATATGGAGAGAAAACCTCAGGAAATGAGAATGTATCGTATGAGAGGGGAAGTGAAAGAGATATTTCAAGAGTTTATGAAATGTTTAACTATGTAAAGTTAGGCTGACATATAGTATATGTGGGTAAAAAAACTTGTCTAAGTGATTTTCGTGATTTTAAAATCTTTTATGGATCGGAAACTGGCGAGGTATGCTTGCTGTCCAGGTTTTTTCTGGTGTTCTTTCGGCTAATAGCCAATTTAGATATCGTGGAGTCGCCAGGTGAAAAATATTAGTAGCCTTAGAAGGTTTTCTATCCTTGTTCACTATCAAAAAAAGAAAATGTCAATGTCGTTCTTCCCAGGTAAAAGATTCGTTTCTTCGTTCCCCGGCAACGACGCCAAAAAGATGTTGTTCCTGAGTTTATACTTTAAGGTTGTAAAGTATATCGTCAAGGCATCCGTAAATGTTTAAAAAAAATAAATTGAGGATAAGAATTGAAAAGGAGGGGTGAAGCAGAATCAGTTTATCAACTATCTTTGTCTAGCTTCCCGTTGTTCTTGGATGCTAATATCTCTCTCAATAGAAGCCCATGAACGTTCTAATTCGACCCAGTTAGTTGTTGTTTGTAGGATGGTATTAAATAGGTTCAAAGCAATAATGGTTTGATCTTGAAGGCCAGGTTCAATGTTGGGTTGTCTGCTATTTGGAACAGTCATGGAGGATACGATTTTATTTAATTGTGAAAGAATTTAATTAAATGTCACTTCAAACTTTTAAGAGAAGAGAATAGGAAAAACAATTTTGGAATTCAAAACACTAACATAAATACATTCGAGGTCATTTCCTGGACTTGCAACAATTTGAGAATTATAAAATAACAAAGAAATACTACAGAAAAATATGAGGCTTTAATCAAGAAAGAATCTCATATTGTGACAGGTAATAAAGAAGGAAAATGAGATTTCTAATGAAAATTTAAGTATTAAGGTTCAAATGATTAATAGGTCTTAAAATCACTGATAGCAATTTCAGAGGAAAAGATGTAAATAATTTGATATCCAAATCAATCTGAACTATATACAAGATGTTTGCAGATAACTTCAAATTGATTACTCATTAGAAAAACATTGAACGAAAAACATAATAAAGTAAGTAAACAGGGTTGAAGAACACATAGCTACAAATTGGCAGGATTCATAATATCGTCTGTATCATATATTATGATGGATTGGAAAACTGTTAATACAATCGGCTCTCTCTACAAAAAACCAAAAGCCTTTTCTCAGTCTTTTGAAAATATATTTATACATCTTCATCCGAAATTTTCTCATTGGTGACTAACCAACTTCCTAAGATTACGGTTACATATATGAATAATGTCAACCGTTTACATTTCCTTTCTAATTTCTAATGATAAAAGCATTCAAAAAAAATGTTTTTATGTTTGTGTTGATGAACTTCCTTTTTCCACCTCAAGACAGTGAACACACTTTCCCAAAAATTTCAAAACAACTCTGGGAACATCTGGTATCTCTTTTGCTTCAAACATGAAGAATTTTTTTTGTAATTCAGGCAAACGATCTTCTATCATCTTCCTTTTGAACTTAATAGTTTGCAACTTTAGATTCGGTGTCACCATCCATTTGTTGATTTTTGTTATCTTGATTAATTAAATTTTTTAGATCTCTATCTTCATTTCCTCCAGCTCTTCTTTCAACTTTAGCTAGTGCTTGGCAGTATTAATCTCACCTAATAATCTGGGACAGTCATTTTTTCCGATATTCAATGAAGTCCTTTCTAAGAGATAAAAAATTCCCTGGCAATCAGCATTGACATCTTTGGTTATTATTTTATATTCGGCCAGGTCTGCGTCCCACACTTTAATTATTATGTCCCCTTTAACTTGTTCATAAATGGATAATTTATGAATCCTTCCAACTTCCTCCTTTGTTGAGAGGGCTACTAACTTTTGGAAAGTCGTTCTAGCCTCTTTCGCTTCCCTTTCCTTCTGGAAAACATTCTCCAAGGATTTATTTGTTTCTTGAAAGTAATTATGGACTACTTCCAGATTCAAAAACACTTTCTGTTGTTCTTCCTCTATTTTCAAATGTATTCCCAATGCTTGTGTTTTGCAAATTTCAAGTTCTACTACTTGATTAGTAATAGAATTAATTTTATCTTGTAACTGTTTATTTTCTTCTCCCTACTTTTGGACCTGTGCCTGTGTGACCTGTATTATCTGTTTTGTCTCTTCTAAGTCTATTTTCATTTTCTGAATTTCTTGAATATCTTTTAGTCTAGCTTGTTCTAGACCCTTTTGTATTCCCCAACTGATATTTCTCTCAGTTTCTTTCAATTTGTCCTGTAGTTGAATTATTGTTTGGTCTTTTTGTTCGAGCATGGTTGTTAAACTGCCAACAAAATATATATTTGTTGATGCTATAGCACCCATCGTACCTACTAACTCCGTAGCAAATTCTCCATCTTTAAGCTTCTTTCCATCTATAATGACCCTATATTTTTTAATCATCCCCTCTCCTCTTGGATGGATTTCCTGTTTCAAGATTGCTCTTCTCTTTTTACTGAAAAAGTAATCTGATGGAGGGATTTCATCCCTTGAAATTGGCTCTAGATCACTGACATATAGAGCTCCTTCATGGGGGGTTCCATAAGTTGACTGCAATGGGGTTAAGGAAGTGATAGGCATATCGAGCTCTGTTGATGTTGTTCCTCTTGTCTTTTCTGGAACATCCTTAGGGATTTCTGGGGTTGTTTCCATCTCTTTTCCCTTCTCTGTCTCTGATTCTTTTGTCTGGGAACCCTCTGTGTCTTGGGAAGGTATCTCAGTATCCGTCATCTTGCCTTTGGTATTTTCTTTGTCCTGTGTATTAGTTTCAAACCCTGGAGGAGGCCCTTCTTGTTCTCGAGGTGGGGTCGAAACTTCACCCTGCAAACTCTTGGGTAGGCAACTTCGCCTATGACTCTGGAATGACGGGAATCCGGTCTGCGAGTTAGGTGGCATGGCCTGTACTCTGTTCAGTACTTCTTCATAGGATTTAACATTCTTAAATACATCATCATAGATAGATGTTTCATGTTCATAAGCCTTTAGATTACAATGTATAAAATGCTTACTTATTACTTGGTAGGGGTCATACTTTCTATGCTCAATATCTACTAATTTCACTTCTTCTAATGATTCAGCCTCTACCTTAGAATGGCCTAAATTTAATAAAGAAAAATTCCCAATATGAACAGGAAAAGTTGTCCATGACTTCTTCTGAGCTGCTTTTAGTTTTAATCCAACACCTCCCTTTACTATCTGATGGGCTACCTCCCTGCACACCAATCTGTCCGGTAGGAATTTAGGGAGTGCATGAGGGGGAATGGAACAACCGTAAACCCTAATGTAAGAAACATTCTCCTCAATAAACCAGTTGGTAATTTCTTTAAGATTTTATGTGATTGCATCAAAAATGCGAGGGGGTTCGCATCCAAAAAATATTTTATGCATCAGAATTATAATAAAATGACAAACCTCATAAAATGCATCCTTAGCATTTTCTTCCCAAAGGGCCAAGTGATATTTATGAATGGGTTCTGGACAGGAAATGTTCCAACTCCAATTCATTAAAGGAAAAGGAGTCACATAACAGATTGCATCCATAATGTATGCTGGCATGTAAAAGGCTGTTGGTTGTCCCTTTGATTTTGTTTCTTTGTAGTTTAAGATTTCTTGTGTTAGGTTATCTGACAAAATCTTATGCCAGTTAAAACCATTCCCTTATGAAGCTTCTTCTAAAAAGGGCACCCAATCTGCATGAAAATGGCAGCGATATTTTCTCCTGAAAAGTCTACATAACATAATAGCTACATATACCATGTATTCATTCAAGGATGTTGTAGCATAAATCCCATGGGAATCATCTCTAAACATTGTTGGACACCTCGCCCATTCTCTAATCATATCAGGATATGTTCGGTCTGCCTCAATGCATTCTTTCCTCTGAAACTCTACTAAAAATTCAACATTAAAAGTATGTTTAGGATTTGGAGAGATTTTATGCATTACTTGTATGTGTTCTGGCCTGAATGAGCCGATGATGACCCCTTGATCGTTTAAGATTCTCCTCGTCGGGATATTGACCTTTTCTAGGGCCCAGCTGATCATATCATTGTATGCCATGAGCCACGGGTGCGCAACGATATTATGAAGCTCTGACTCAGCTATGTCCTGTCAATGATTCTCAGAATCAGGATGAGCATTCTTGAGCTCATATTCCAACAATTCAGAGATTTGAGTCCAATATTTAATGGAGTCTACAGCGTGTGGTGTGGTGTCGGAGATGATATCTCCTTCTTGTGCATCTTCATTCTTCTTCGGTGCCTTTTTTGGTGCCATGACTTTGAGTTTAATTGAAAACCTGTCACAGAAAATGGATGAACAAGCTTAGCTAAAAATGAAAACACAGACATTTGGATGTTCACTTTGAATACATTAAAAAGTGACGAGATTGACACAGTTGTCAAGAATTTAAGGCATTTAATGCAGAAGATATATTTTTGAGATACGCATTTAATGTCCGTATTTAGGCGCCTTCGGGTTTTTAAAGAAAATTCAAGACACTTTACTTAATTGGAAAGAGAATCATGAATGAACACTTAAAAAGAATGATGAACATTAATCTTGTTTTGGAAAAAAGGTTAATTAGTGCTAATCATAGATTAAAGATGAAAACTTTGCTTTTCGGGATTTCGGTAATCATGATGTCGAGAAGTATGTTGTCGATGAAATCCGATTTCCGAAATTGCGAAATCACGAAATCACGACGTGTTAATTAAGGCTTAAAACGTTTTTAGCAAATTAATTAATTGAGATTAAACGTTTTCGGGATTTCGGGGATCATGATGTCAAGAAGTATATTATCGATAAAATCCGATCTCCGAAATCGCGAAATCGGAACGGTTTTCTTTTTAAAGATAGGACTTAAATTCATATTAATTAAGTAACTAATCACGATTAAGGCCATAACATAATTAGTTTGATTTAACACGAACTGTGGATCGGGGTTTCGTGATTCAGGATTTCGGGAATCATGATGACAGGAGATGTGGTCTCACTGAACCACAAATCCCAAAATTGTGACATGATTATCTTAATCCTTAACCTTTCACACTAGAGAATTAATTAAACCATGTTTTAACTTAGACTTCAACGTTTCAAGAAATCATGGATTGGGATTTCGCGATTCGATTTGTATCGAAAAATATGTTTTTAGCAAACCCCGAATCCTGAAAAATTTTCAAGCTTAACCTTAAATCTGTTAGTTTTAAAACTTATCATGATTTAAATAATTTCAAAGAAAAGGCGTCGGGATTCTTATAATTCTTTTAAGCTTTTTTGTCTTTTATTATCCAAATAATTAAAATCTTTAAGAAAAATGTGTCGTGTATTTGGGATTGATAACGAAACTCGTGTTTTGTGAAAAACCGAAACCTGAAAAAGAAAAATTTAGGCCTTAGAGATAAAAAAAATTAAGAACTGTTTCAACATCAAATTTGGAGGATAGTTGCGATTTCACCTCCTTGATAACATCCATGTTATTTCCTACCAACAAAATTTCATCAACATACAAAACTACATAAATGAAGTGATTACCAACCTACTTGGAATATACACAGTGATCAACCCTGCTTCTCACAAATCCCAATCCAAGGATGTATGTGTCGAATGTTTGGTACCACATCATAGGTGATTGCTTCAGACCATATAGTGATTTATTTAGCTTACAGACCGACTCTTTATTTCCCTTTACTACAAATCCTTCTGGCTGCTTCATGTAGATTTCTTCTTCCAGATCCCCATGTAGGAATGTTGTCTTCACATCTATCTGTTCCACTTCAAGATCAAAAGCAAAAAAAATAGATAAAATAAATCTAATAGAAGTTAACTTAGCAAGAGAAGAAAAAATCTCACCAAAATCAATTCCCTCTACCTGGGAATAACCTTTTTCTCTTAACCGAGATTTGTGTTTCTCCACTTTTCCTTCTGAATTAAACCTCTTCTTAAACAACCATTTTCTACCAACATATTTTCTTCTAGCTGGAAAATCAACTATATCCCATGCCTCATTCTTATCCAAGGCATCCATTTCTTCAACCATGGCCTTCTTCCAGAGTTTACTATCCTTTGAATTCATTGCTTCCCTAACAATTATGGAATCATCATCAGTAATAGATAAAGAAAATTTGGAATGGAAATCATGTGGACTATACCTTTCTAGTTGCCTTCTTTCTCTCACTGATCTCAATAATGGCGTATGAGGTTCTTCTTCTTCTTCTGCTTCATCTTCTTTAGATGATTCAAATATTGCATCATCCAACTCTAGCTCTATTTTCTCAGGTTCGTCTTGCCTTGGTAGGAATTCATGTTTGGACACATCTTTTACCTCTCTAAAAACAACATCCCGACTGTAAACAGTCTTCTTAGTTTCTGGGTTCCAAATCTTATAACCTTTCACACCATCTTTATAACCAATAAAGATACACTTTTCAGCTTTTTTATCCATCTTACTCCTATTTTCCTCTGGAACATGTACATAAGCATCACAACCAAACACTCTAAGATGTTGAAGAGAGGGTTTATTTTCAGTCCATACCTCGTGTGGAGTTTTATCATCCAACATTGATGAAGGTGATTGATTGACTAGGTAACATGTTATACCCACTACATCTGCCCAAAATTCTGGTCCTAACATAGCACTGCTAAGAATGCTCCTTGCTTTTTCCATCAGTGTCATGTTCATCCTTTCTACAACTCCATTCTGCTGAGGAGTGTATGGAGTAGTCTTCTGCATTGCTATACCACACTTCTTACAGAATTCTTCAAATTCATTTCCGCAGAAGTCTCCACCATTATCTGTTCTCAATACCTTTATTTTCTTCTCTGTCTAATTTTCTACCAAAGCCTTAAACTCTTTAAATTTATCAAATACCTCAGATTTATTTCTAAGAAAATAAATCCATGTGTACCTTGAGAAATAATCTATGAATGAAACATTATACACAGACTTACCTAGTGATGGAACAAGAACAAGTCCAAACACATCACTTTGTATCAATTCTAAGATCCCCTTTTCTCTTGTAGAACCAGATGGGAATCTTACTCGATTCTATTTACCATATATGCAATGTACACAAAAATCAAAATCTAGAGTGCAATTAGACATACCTTCAACCATGCCTTTACCGTGTAGTGTTCAAAGGCCCTTTTCTCCAATATGCCCTTCGAAGGCCCTTTTCTCCAATATTCCCAAGTCTTTGATGCCACAACATGGTCTTATTTTCAGGGACGGTATTGGTCTTTTCTTCTTTATTTGTCTTCTCAAGGACAAGATAACTGTTACACTCATTAGTATAAGTGCTTCCCAACAAATTGTACTGAGTTCCACACTGAACTCCCCTCATCAACACCATGGCTTTGCGTACCATATTGCAAGTGCCCTTTCCAAATACAGTATCCACTCCTGCATCATCCAACTTACTTACAGATATTAGGATCCTTGGTAGTTTTGGAATGTGTAGAACCCTAGGGAGAGTTCTAATCCTTCCATATTTTAGCAACAACTTAACCCTTCCACATCCCATGATTTTGGGTGTCGATTCATCTACTAGGAATACATCACCACCATCGTATTTTTCATATTCAGAGAACCACTCCCTATGAGGAGTCATATGGTACGACGCACATGAGTCGATCAACCATACATCATGGTCTACATGTGTACCTATAGATGCTAGGTAAACATCACCTCCTTCTTCAATGGAGGTTTTTGCCTCTGTGGAATAGGTACTATCATATCCCTTTGGTTTATCAACCTTCTTATAATGCCCTATTTTACCACACCTCCAACATTTCCTCAAAGATTTTCCTGGAGACTTGGATCTACTTGTATATTTAGGTCTCCCCCCTGAAGACTTACTAGGATTCCTTTCTTGGGTATGACCTCTTAAAGATAAAGAATATGTGCTATGGCCATCCATTATTTTCTGCCTCATCTCTTCAGATAACAAGGATGAAACTACATCCTCATACTTCAATGTAGATTGAGTGGTACTACCAATTTCTACAACCAGATTATCCCAAGAGTCTGTCAAAGAACATAACAAAGTAATACACTTATCTTCTTCTACAATAGTAATATTAATAGATACAAGTTGACTTACCAGAGTATTAAAGGCATTTAGATGTTCTATCACATAATCTCCATCTTCCATCCTAAGATGATACAACTTATTTCGAAGAAACAACTTGTTTACTGGGGACTTTGATTGATACAAATTCCCTAACTTATCCCATAGTTCCTTGGCTATAGATTCTCTTGAGACATTCAACAACATCGAATCTTCTAGGCAGAATCGAATAGTACTCCTTGCTCTTTTGTCGAACTTCTCCCAATCTTCCTTTGACATACCAGTAGGTGGTGTACTAGTAGTTTGTGTACTAGTAGGTTGTGTACAAGTCATCTGTGTGCCAATAGGTTGCATACCAGTAGGCTATGTACCAGGATCCACAATGATCCATTTATCTTTGTCTACAAGAAGGTCCTCCATCTTGAGCTTCCATAGTTCAATTTTTTTACCATTGAACTTCTCTATCTCTATTCTAGAAGAGATCGTCATTCCTCTTTCTACACTCGAATATCCACTGCAAACACTACCACTAAACCCAGGTTTATCACAGACCCAAGATAAAATTGATCTATCAAGACCGAGCAAAAGCCTCAGTAACAAAGGCATCCCTCTAAATCCAAAAACGAGCTCTGATACCACATGTAAGTTTTAAACCTATGAATTAAAGCAATACACATAGATTCTTAATCAAAACGGAATTTAATCAATGGCTCATACACATAGTACACAGAGATTTATACCAGAAACCCTCAACCAAGGAAAACCTTTCTTATATTCATTATATTGAATTTCACCATTCACCATACAATATATACAATGTTTTTAGGTATTCTGTAGACACCAAAATCTTAATCCCTTAATCCAGGATTAATTTAGAAAACCGCTAAAAATAGCAAAAACCGACCAAAAAAAAATCGGGCCACTGTCCCAGGCTACCGCCCGGTGCTAAAGGTTGAGCATAACCAAGGGGGGCCATACCTGGCCCCCCCTGGGACCCCCCTAGGAAGCGCCCACACACACACATGAAAATAATATAACACATACCCAACAAAAATTTTGGGGCCTATGTCAATGAGGGAATAATCATCTGAGCTAGTGCGGATAAGAGGCAAGACGTTATTGATGTTGGTGGAGTGGGTAGGCTCATAAAGTGTAAATTGGTCAATGGTGACAATTTTCCCATTGTGGGGGAATATCATCGTTCGAAACATAGAAGAGGAGATTTCCTTCATAGCGTACATGTAGCTACGTCCAAACAAGATATTGTAATTGAGTGGGGAACCGATAAATTCAATGTCGATAAGGATGGTTTTTCCCCCGAGTTCGACGAGGAAATTTTGGAAGAGCCCTTCAGGGGAGGATGGTCGACCATCATAGGCTCTCAAGGTGATGGCGGATGGTACTAGCTTAGGGGAGCCAAGTTTTTACCATATAGTTTTGGACATGATGCATGTGGTGCACCTTCATCGATGATACATTGATGAACCGTGATGTTCCAAATATTTACTGGTATTTGGAAATCTACCAGAGCGGGGAGGAGTGGTTCTCCACTATCTAGATCAAATATAATTAGTCTAGTATCAGCTGGGTTGACTGCCCCCAAGGTGAAAAGTAAGGATTTTTGCTGATTTGGACAGGTTTGGAGGACCTCCAATACAATCATGGATGTAGGAGACTATGCCAAGTCATCGAACAGAATGTATTTATGTATTTCCCTAGCCCGAGGGTTATTGAAATTTTGTCGTAATGGAATGCAAGGTATAAGAATGGTAGGTTCAGTATTAGGGCGTGTAATCATCAAGGGTTTGTTGGCTATAGTTGGAGCTGCTTCCAGGGTGATTGGAGTAGATTCAGAGGGCGCACTGTATTGATGACCGCATGTTTGCAGAAGAATCTCTTCTTCGATAGTAAGGAGGATATGGCAATCCACTGGATTTCTAGGGTGGATAGGCCCTGGGTTTTGATACTGCCCCATTTGTGGTAGGGAAGGGTGTACCTCATGTTGGGTATTCATCACACCTTTGTGTGGATAGGGTTTTGCAATACTGTCGGGGGTGGTTATTGGAAGTATTGTTGTGGGGCTTGTTGAGGGGCAGGTGGCGCTGGAGGACATGGCGCGTTCATGGATTCTTTCATTTAATTGAAGTCAAAATTTTGGGGGCAATGGTGAGTGTAATGTTCGTACTCACCGCAAAGAGTGCAAGGGAAGTTCATCCTGAGGTTTTTGTTGTTTTTCTTCCCTTGGCATTTGTTGTTATTTTCCCCTTAGGGGTTCTGGTTACCTTGATTTTGGTTGCCACCATCGGGTTTGTTTTGTTGGGGGTTATTTTCACCTGGTCCTAGGTTATTATTATTTCGGTTTTTTCCTTTCTTCTTGGCATTATTCAACTGATGGGATGGATTTTTCGTATTCAACTATTCAAAAGTATGAAGTTGTTGAATGGGATAGGGTTGAACAAACTTAACGTCGACATGTGGTTGTCCATGTGGAGGAGCAACTCGCCGTGGAGGACTAGGAAATGGAAAGTATGGATTGTTTTTTGGAAATGATCCATAGGGTACATAGGCAGGTGAAGTGCTTTCACTAGTGCCTAGGTTATGTTAGAAAATATTGAACAAGCAATGAATACGTGTTGATGGTTGTTGTCATTAATGGAAACAGTGGAGATGGCAGGATAAGAAGGATAAAACCCTTGGGGATTCGGACTTAAAAGATCAGGAGGAACAACATTGAAGAAAATGCACACAGCAAGAGTTTACAAAGAAGAAGGAAGACAGAGATCCAGTGACCATGGAATCCCATCCAAATTTCCCGAAAGACCGACAACCGTCAGATCTGCAGAAGTTGCGAGGGAGATAAGCCATCGGAGATTCGGGGATCGGGATTTCAATATGCAAAGTTCACTCGACAATGAAAACCCTGAAATCGCGATATGCGATTTCGCGATTTGATTGCAACCGTTAAAAGTAAGCTTGAGATATGGACCGTTGATTTTGCTCATCGGAGAATCGGGAATCGGAGTTTCACGAGTCTCGTGAACAATGACAACGAAAACCCCGAAATCGCGATATGCGATTTCGCGATTTGATCGCAGTCGTTAAATCAAGCAGGGATCTGGACCGTTCATTCGTATGGACACGTGGCAGCCAGGAGGCCTCATCAGAGTTTCGGGGATCGGGATTTCATAATGCAAAGAAAACAATGCGACGAAAACCCCGATTTCACGATATGCGAAATCCCGACTGAATCTGAACCGTCAGATCAACATGTGATCTAGACCATCGATCTAATTCACGACAGCAGTCCACGTCAGCTAGGGACACGTGGCACAACCAGATAATGACAGGTGTCAGGCAGATCTAACACTTCAGGCACATACAATTCATGAATCGGAGTGACATGTGGCAGGATCTAACACGTGCCAAATCACGTGTGACGTCAGCAGAGGCATCGACAATCGGGACTTTGATATGTCAAGAACACACTGCAACAGAAACTCCGAAATCGCGATATGCGATTTTGTGATGTAATCTCAGTCGTTGGATTAAGAATGAGATCTGGACCGTTGATCTTCGTCATTGGGAAATCGGGGATCGGGAATCCCAGAGGCATGTGCATAGTGACATCGAAAAATGCCAAAACCCTGATGAGAGGTTTGACCGAGGTCATGTGTTGACGGTCTTATGGGGCCAAGGCCTATAGCCAGCAGGGCTAGCGCGTGGAAAGGGGTGCATCGGTAATCGGGGATTGGAGAGGTAAGAAACTCTCGACATCAGGAAGTGCGAAACCCCGAAACCCCAACGAGAGGTATGGTGATAGTCACATGATAGACGGTCACATGGACCATTGAGTAGCTGGAAGGGGCTAAAGCTCGGGAAAGGAGCATATCGGGAATCGGAGAATCGGGGGTTCTGAGTACAAGTGTACATCGACAATGAGGATGCCAAATTCGCGATGAGTGAAATCCCGATGGGATCTGAACCGTTGGATCAAGCATTGATCGGAGGGTTGTTGTTGTTCCTCACACATTAACACTTTAGTTATGAATTTGTTAAGTGAAACGGACTAATTATGACGAATTGGTTAGCGTTTCAGTTTCCAAGACAGATGTCCTCGGATTTCCCATTGGAAGGGGAAGTGGAATCGTTAAGGAATGGTGTATAAAAGAAAATGAGCGAGACTGAATTGAGTTGGCTGTTCTGAATGGAAAAATAACGAAACAGTTAGAAAGGAGAAAGGAGAAGATGTTGTGCATGAAATTTAATGACAGGCAGAGGAGAAGAAGAACAGAATGGCAAAAGAACGTAATGCAGAAGCAGACTTGTGAAGGAAGAGAAGAATTACAGAACAAACAAAGAATGGTAAGAAGTGATTTATACGCATAAGTTGTCTGTGTATTCATTATTTTATATTTAAGGGTGGTTGGGAGGTGCTCGGGAGGACTGTTGTCCTCAGAAGTTCAAGTG
>JZKD02S0100136.1:806156-817556 GCA_000966675.3 Picea glauca
CGGGCCTTTCGCCGATGGCACCAATCTCCTGCCACGCGTCCTCTCAGATGGATGGTCCCGATTGTGTCAGGATTTCGGGACTTCCGATGTCCTGTTTCTTTTGACCTTGGGAACTTCGATTTCCTGATTGGCGATATGCCGACTCGCTCCTGATTTCTGACACCTGTCCCTCAAATGGACGGTCTCGATACCTTCGAGATTTCGAGACTTTCGATCTCTTGTTTCCTTCAACCTCAGGAACTCCGATTTCCCGATGTTCAATATGCCGACGGTGCCTTGATCTTCGACACCTGTCCCTCAGATGGACGATCCCGATCATCGACTCCTCTGCTGACGTCACACGTGGTTTGACACGTGTTAGATCCTGCCACGTGTCACTCTGATTCGTGACTTTCATGTGCCTGAAGTGTTGAATCTGCCTGACACCTGTCATTCCCTGGTTGTGCCACGTGTCCCTTTGCTGACGTGGTCTTATTTCGTGAGTTTAATCAACGGTTCAGGTGCAATCTTAGCTCAACGGCTGTGATTACATCACGAAATCGCATATCATGATTTCGGGGTTTTCGTTGTCATTGTTCACGAGACTCGTGAAACTCCGATTCCCGATTCTCCGATGAAGCCTCCTGTCTACACGTGGATGGTCACGATCTCTGCTTCGTTTAACGGCTGTGATCAAATCGCGAAATCGCATATCGCGATTTCGGGGTTTTCGATGTCAATTGAACTGGACATTTCAAAGTCCCGATCCCCGATTCCCCGATGGCTTATCTCCCTCGCATCTTTTGCAGATCTGACGGCTGTCGGGTTTTCTTCTCTGATCCTACGGCTCAGATGATCTCTTCAATATCCCAATGACTTCGAACTCTATTTTGACTAGATCTTCCCTTTGTCATTCTTCATCGATTGACCTCCTTAGACTGCAACTTATTTCTTTTGCTCGACCTCGACCATCTTCCTATCAGGTCAACTACCCTTCATCACTCCGCTTGGATATTTCTCTGTCATCATCTAGCTTCTTCTGCCATAGACGATTGCCATCAATGACAACCTTGACATTCTGCATCCTCTCTGCTATTGCCATATTTCCAACAGAAAATATAAGAAATATTAACACAAAAAATAAGAGAGAAAACATGGCTTTATTGAGAACGAGCTATGAATCCATGGATTAGTTTTTTATCTTCAAAAAATTACAACAACCTTACAGGATTACAAAGAGTGCATCCTTGTTGTCGATAAAATCCTCCTAAGTTGCTAACCCCCTATTACAGTCTATAGTTGACGATTTTATATTCTTTGATTGTTGAACTGAATGCTTGTTTGATGCCTTCAATTCTAGAACTAGTTACAATTGCTACCTAGGAATATTTCTCCAAATGTGAACCAATTTTCTCAAATAGAAACATATTTGAGGAGGAATTTTGGGACTTTGACACTTCATTTCTATGTGTTGTCCCATTTGACCAATCAAAATAAGAATTTGTTATTCAAATAACCTACTGCTGCCACTTGGTGTTTTAGCAATATTTATCTCACCATTGCTATCTTGCACAGAGGACATTTTTCCATTTCCATATGCAGACTTTTCATCCATTTTTTGATGAATCTAGAGCTAAAAATATACATTTTTCCACATATACGCTCCCTAACTTCTATGCAAGATGCGTATATTCTTGTTGCTCCATTACATCTTGCGTATATTGTGATTTGTGCCAGAAAATATAAAATGAGGTCAAGTTTCCATGTCACAACAAAAGATACATGATCCTTGGCCTTCCATATACTGGAAACGTTCTGACTCGGCCCTTCAGTTGCATTCTGGAGGCTATAAGAGCACAATTTTGAACTATGGAAAAGAAGGAGAAAGCATTCAACTTTGAGAGAAAAGTTACTATAGAGAAATTACTTCATATTGAGTCTGCATCCCTTTGTCCCTCAAGTCTGAACACAGTGTTCAGCCCCTAAGCTCTTCCCTTATTATTGAGAGGACCTCTTTGCCTCTTTCTCATGAGCTTGCCTTTGGTGGAGGATTGAAGTGGTGGGGACCCAGTTGGAAGGAACTTGGTTTCTTGGTTTTGAACTGTGCCGACACAGAAGTCTGTAATGTTGACACTTCTGCTGATCAATTATTAATAGAAATACTCCTTTCCCATCCTATTGGTATCTTGAAAATATATGATTATTATCCATGGGCGTGTTTGTAATGTTTATTAATGGATTATGCTATGTTATGTGCTAACCCCTTTCGTATCATCGTTATATAATTTATTTGTTTGTTTGTTGAGAACTTATTGCAGGTATAAAGCTTTGGGTCAAAGTGCTCAACAGTGGAACAACATCAAACGTTGGATCGAGGTAGGTCTCTTTCTTATATTTCACATTAGTTTATACAGTATATCTTGGAATTGAGTTGATTTCTATGGTCATACCTATCTGTTGTGGTTTACCCTTGGCCATAGAGAGTTTTTACCTTTTAACAAAAATGGAAACTCCACTGGGGAGAGATCTTCCTTCTAAGGGTTGAAGTACTTTTTCTTCTTACATTTCTATTTTTCCTCTATGTTTCTTGTTGTATCATTGCTTGACAGATCCTGGTCACTCTGAGTCTGAGTTTTCATCCTTTTACCCTTGCCTAGCCTTGTTTTAAAGTATATACGCCCTTTTTTCCTTGACAGACGCTTATACATGCTTTTTGTCTCACTGCAAGAAGTGTATATACGCTTTGTTCTCCTGAACAGGCGCGTATGCCACTTCCCCTTGCCTGTTTTCTTGGTTGAGTGACTATTGGGTAGGATTTAAAGATTGTTGAGCCTTTTTAGGTCTCTGTAGTGCCAATTGAGATTATCTGGGATGACAGGAAGCCTGTTTGGAGTTGAATTTTTGGGCATAGTCTTTCTCTTTGTTTTCTATTTTTAATTTGTCCTTGATTTCTGGGTTGTTTTCTTGGCTGCCTAGTATTCTGCTTGAGTTACTATTTTTATACACTGTAGAATTCATCTGTCAAGTTGCTTATCAGTCCATGCATTTTCTTTTTAGAATGTTGAAAATACAAAAATAGGCATTTTTCATTTGGTTGGCATTTTTGTCATTGAATTTTTTCATTAGCTTAGAACATTTAGCGAAAGATCGTATTTTACTTCTGAATTGCAGATTTGGAATTGGAGACTGCACTGCTTTTATTAGCATATCATTCATTGAAAAGTTAAATATGGACTTTTTGTTGTATCCATATTTATTTTCTAGCAGAGTCATAACACCATGAGTTTCACTTCCATACCTTTTTGAGTAACCATGGCCAATAAAAGTTACGCTTTAAACTAAAATTGATTAGTCACAATTTTATTTTTAGGGTGCACAAACTAGCTTAGGATTTAGTGCCTTGGAATAGGATTTTGTGAGTAAACTTCTCCAAGGAAATTAAATCAACATATGTGTCTAAGACAAGGAGTTGAGAAGTCCATTGTATAATTGGTAATATCAGGAGGCTCCAGTCACACTGGAGTTAATCATGAGGTTGTGCAAAGTTAGTTGAAGGGATAACCCCTGGATACTCACCTAGCATCAGAGATATTTTTGTGGATTTATTCGTATTTGGGGATCTTGCTAGTACCCATACCTCTGTGACAGGCGGTGCTTTCAAGGTTTCGATCTTTTCTACCCTGCCCATACGGTAATCAATACTTACGACTGCTCGTCTGTGCATCGATTATACAGTGGTTTATTAGTTTCTTGACTTACGTATCTCATAGGTTACTTGCAGGGGTTATTTTTCTTGTATCGTGAGTTAGATAGGGGTCAGACAACACACAACCTTTATGGAGGATTACCTCTCTGGGGGGATCTGACTGACTATATGTTAAGCCCATGAGGTCCTCTATAGTTGATTTTGTTACCTTCAAACTTTAGATGGGAGTCTCAGGTCCCTCTTGGACGAGGCATACCTTCTTTGGCGAGAGAGGCCACTCAACCACTTTAGCCCGTTTGCATGCATATTGGCCATTTGACTTTTTGGTATGCTATTTGCTTACTAGTTGGCCTGAAGAGTTTTACAAGTGTTCTCTTTTTCATGGATTGTGGTGTTTTTTTTTTCCCCCCTGTTACTGCTCCCCCCCCCCCCCCCCCATGACGTTCATGGGGGGAAATCCGTTCGTTTTTTATAATGGTATGCAGAATTATAATACTCAGTCAACGCCTTGGGCATCTAATAATTTTTCTCATGGTATGTCTGATATGTCTTCTCACTTACCATCCTCTGTCTCACCTCCTTATGCGAATATAAGTTTTAGGTCTAGAGGCATGATGCCTCCTTCTTATCCCTCTTCGTTTGGTAGGATTCATATCCTTCAAACACCTCTTATGGTAGGAGGTTGGAATATTCCTTCCTACGATTCCACTATGTGAGAAGTAAGTGCCCAATCAAGTAATCATTCCACTTGTTACACTCCATCCACTTATCCTTCTTCCACTATGTCGGTTCCTACGAACATGTTTCCCATGGCGGACCTCCATCTTCCCTCTGGTGTTTCATCTGGGGGGAATTATTTTTATAGTATGGGCAACCCCCCTCACGAATTTCCTTCGTCTAGGGGCAACATATATCCTCACGTGAGTAACCCTTGTCATGTCTCTTTCTCTTCGCAAGTGGCTTCCTCAATGTCGATACCCTAACAACCCTTTATGAATCAGCATGGAGGAGGATACTATCATGTTGGACAGGGACAGGGTGTAAACCAGGATCCTTCCTGGCCTGCAATTTCTCAAAACCAATCTTTCCTTGGACCTTGGTCTCAAATGTCGCAATTCACCATCGCCATAAGTCTATTCATTGTGTGTCATACTAGCATTATATCACAAAATGATGTTAGTCATGTTGGAGATTGGTCAAAAACCTCTATGAGTCATGTTGAAGACCTGCAACCAGTCGTTGCAAGTCATGTTGGGGGCACAAGTCCAGTCATTGTGTGTCATGCTGGTGTTATATCACCAACCTTTGCTAGTCATGTTGGAGATTGGTCAACAACCTCTGTGAGTCATGTTGAATACTTGCAACCAGCCACTTCAAGTCATGTTGGGGGCACATGTCTGGTCACTGCTAGTCACACTGCACATCCATCACCAACCTCTGCTATTCATGTTGGGGATTCATCACCAACCTCTGCTAGTCATGTCAAGGATTCATCACCAACCTCTGCTAGTCATGTTGGGGATTCATCACCAACCTCTACTAGTCATGATGGATATTTTGTACTAGCCTCTGCAAGTCATGCTGGGAGCATGTCACCAGCCACTGCAAGTCATGCTAGGGGCATTCATATGATTGAGAAGCCTAGATGTATCAGACGTAATCCTAGATTCCTTTGCAAGACTTGTGAAGGAAGTCACCTTACTCTTTTGGGTCCTGTTACTATTGGGATAATAGAAGCATGGGGATCACCTAAGGGCCCTTTGGGTTCCGAGGAATCTATGGTTTCAGAACACTATGTTCTTTCTTTGGTTGATACAACAGTCATGCCGATGTAATCTTCAGTTGACACCCCTTTCCCTTTAGGGGATGATGCATCCTTTGACCTTGTTGTCTCACATCCTGTTCAACTTATGATCATGTTGATGCAATCTTCAATTGACACCTCTCCTATGTTCGGGGGTGATGTGTCTCTTGACCTTGTTGTCTCACATATTGTTCAACCAATGGTCGCGTCGATGCAATCTTCAACCGACAACACTCTTGTTTTTTGGGGTGATGCATCTCTTGACCTTGTTGTCTCGCATCCTATTCAACCAATGGTTGAGGAAGTGGTCATATCGATGCAATATTCAATCGATCCCACTCTTCTCTCGGAGAGTGACAAGTCTAAGGAAGCGATCGTTTCGATGCAATTTTTGGTCGATCCTTCTCTTCTGGTTGTGGTTCTATACCTTATATGACACGTCCTTAGCATTTTTAGTCTTTTACCTTTTGATCAAGAGAGAGTTTTACTCTTCCCGAGTTCTCTCCCTCCAATTCTTGACAAGCTTCCCTTCGATTGGGATGGTCTTATGAGGTATCCAATGCCTCTGCCTATGTCTTTTCTAGGAAGAGACATTATCCTATATATCACGGAGATGATAACCTCAGTTAGCACTTTGTACTCTTTGACTTGGAGAGCTTTAGGTCTTCCCAAGCGTGTGTCGGTTCTTCATAAGATACCGACGTTCCACAGAAGGTCAGCACGGGAGCCTTGGCCTCCCCTATGGCCTTCCACCTAGAACCTCCCTAATGAGTCTCAGTTAAGCTATTTTCCGACTCGTCCAAAAATTGAAAAGATAGCCGAGTGATTTGTCCCTTTCATGCATTTTAAAGTTGGATTTGAAAGATCATGAGTCCTAGTTAATCTCTTTTCCGACTCACTATCAAAAATAGAAAAGTCGAGTGAACTTGTCTTTTTCACAGTCATAAATTGGATTTGAAAAGACGTCTATTTGGCACAAGTTTACCCCTTTTTCACACCAATTAGACTATAAGATATAGAAAAGGACATTTTTTGGCGTTAAGTTGTGATTGCATCTCATGCCCTCACTTGATGTATTGAGCCTTTAGTTGGTTCTCACTTTCGTTATAAAACCTTTCCTAAGAAATTTGAATCCTCAACCAAGCAGAGCCTTGTTTTTATCCTTCGTAATTTGACACCCTATACCCTGGAGGGAACATCACCCCAAGTGTCCATCTTCCGCATGCATTTCCTTGCATTGAGCATAGGTACGTTCCACTGTTGGAACTAGTTTTGCTTACTTGCGACACTCATTCCCTCCTCTGTATCATAGCATTCATTTGTTATGAAAAAAAAAAAAAATGGGCGGGAGGGGAATACTATATTGTAATTGGCAGCAGTCGTGTCGCCTTTGAACATAGCAAAAAGTTATTGAGTCCTTGTTTCATCATAATTTTGGGTTTAGCATGGCCTTAGGAAGTTGATCTCACTACAAAGTTTTATCTATCAACTGGTTACTCTTTCAGTCCCTATAGAGAATGTTATTGATGCCTCCTGAATCTAATTGTCACATCATTGAGTCCATGTTTCTGGAGTCCACCATATGTCTCATGCTCTTGTTCAAAGGAAGTCTATCAACCTGTGTTGGCGACTCCTTAGAAATATTGACTTTGCATGTCATCCATACCCTCATTTTGTCTCAGAATCACATGATACTTTGGTCTTATCATGCACTCTGGCCCTACTTTCATCATTGGTAAGTCACCTTGAACCCAGCAATCAACATTTCATCATTGGTCATTGACTGGGTGGTTTCCCTTATGTTCGACGACCAGACATGTATTCACACTTTGGGATTCGTGCAGTGTCTTGGATTCCATTATCCTTATTGGTGGTTTCCTGCCTTTGTCAGCAGTTTTTCATCATTCGCTGCTATTCAGAGGGCCCTTTTCGTGTACCTCTTGCATTTGGCACACGCGAAAGACACACAGGGTCGTTGGTTTATGAACATGTTCTTCATCCGATCTCCACCAAATCATGAAGCTCCTTATTTGTTCCTCGTGTTGACTGATGAGAGATGCCTCAATGATCTCCTTTCAGCGGGTCTCCTTCCATCGACTTCAACTCATTTATTCTGGATATGGGAACTAGAGTTTTATGAGTACCTTGAGGCTTGCAGTCATTAGTAGCAGGCTCTCTCACCATTGACAGATGGGAATACATCAATGTCTCCTGATGAATGGATCTCTCAAGTGTTTGACACCAACTCCTTTATTCACATTTGTAGGGATGTACTCGGTGCCTTGATACCTACTTTCATTATCGGTAGGTTGTCTTGTGTTTGTTAACGGTATACTTCAATGACCGGTAATCAAATGACGTCTCATCGTGTTCGACCTCAACTCATTTATTCACATGATGTAGACTTGCACCATTGGCGGATAGTGTAGAAGACTTGAAGACATCACTATGTGGATGCATCTTTCCTGAGTTGTTTCTTCCATTTTATTGGACCAGTACCTTTTTGAGTTCAGTGATCCTGGGAGATCAGATTGCACTACATGGTATACAGATATCTTCAGATTGATTTTTGAGACTTCTTTCACTGGGCCTTGTTCGTGACTATGACAACTTTTGGCATATAACCGCATTTGTATTTTCCTATTCATGGCCATGAACACTTGTTTGGTATATTTTCCACATGGATCTGCATTGTATTCTTGGCAGCCATGTATGCAAAGTCAGTACATAATGTAATAGGAAATTGAGTTCGTCTAGCTAGTTCTCTACCACTCCACTTCTAGGTGATTTATAATGTATTTCGTTCATCACAGATACTCCTCTGATGTCACACATTAGAGGGCATATGTTATAGAAATATTTTCCTTGCCATTTCTATCTTGCACAGAGGACCTTTTTCCATTTCCCTATACATAATTTTCATCCCTTTTTTTATGAATCCAGAGCTAAAAATATACATTTTTCCACATAAACACTCCCTAACTGCTATGCAAGATGCGTATACATTTGTTGCTCCATTACAACTCGTGTATATCAGGATTTGTGCCAAAAAATATAAAATGAGGTCGAGTTTCCATGTCATGACAAAATATCTCTGATCCTTGGCCTTCCATATACTGGAAAAGTTCTGACTCAGCCCTTCAGTTGCATTCTAGAGGCCAGAAGAGCACAATTTCGAACTATGGAAAAGAAGGAGAAAGCATTCAACTTTGAGAGCAAAGTTACTCTAGCAAAATTAATTCATATTGAGTCTGCATTCCTTTGTCCCTCAAGTCTGAACATAGTGTTCATCCCCCAAGCTCTTCCCTTATTATTGAGAGGACCTCGTTGCCTCTTTCTCATGAGCTTACCTATGGTGGAGGATTGAAGTGGTGGGGACCCAGTTAGAAGGAACTTGGTTTCTTGGTTTCGAACCGTGCCGACAAGGAAGTCTGTAATGTTGACACTTTTACTGATCAATTATTAATAGAAATACTCTTTTCTCGTCCTATTGGTATCTTGCAAATATATGATTATTATCCATGGGCATGTTTGTAATGTTTATTAATGGAGTATGCTATCTGATATGCTAACCCTTTTCATATCATCACTATATACTTTATTTTCTTGTTTGTTGAGAACTTCTTGCAGGTATAAAGCTTTGGGCCAAAGTGCTCAACAGTGGAACATCATCAAACGTTGGATCGAGATAGGTCTCTTTCTTATATTACACATTAGTTTATATAGCATATGTTGGAATTGAGTTGATTTCTGCAGTGATACCTGTCTGTTGTGGTTTACCCTTGGCCATAGAGATTTTTTCCCTTGTAACACTTGGAATATTAAAATTTGGAATAAACTAAATACTCAATGATTTCCAATACAACTTTTAGGTATGTGACCTAATCCCCCTTGTATTTTCACAATATTTTTCCTCATATATTTTCTCTCTCCAAAGTAGTAGGAATGGTAAATATAAAAGGTAAGAATAAGGAATGAAATAACTTTCTTCACCTTGCATGTGCTGATTTAAACCAATGAACTATCATATTTGGCATTAATGCTCACAAATCCTTTCTTTTCCATGTCTTCTAGGCGTTCCATTTGCATTTGACATTTTTCCAAATCGTCCATTCACGCAACTGGAAAATTCACCTTTAGTAGAACATAAAATTCTCCTAAACCTCCCACAATTTTTCTAATATGCTCGTGAATTTCCAAATTGGGTTCATCCCGCAAAAACACCATGTCATGGATTCTTGAAATTCCTCCTAGTTTGTTTGGAAAGTCTACCCGAAATTCATTGTTTGCTAATTATGCGTGCGTTGGAATTATCCTATTGGTTTTTCCTTTTGGTCGGGATGATTTGAAATATCCTTGAACCAAAATGTGATAAAAACATATGTTTAACGCGTGGTCGGGATTAAATTTGAAATAAAATACATTTTGGTCTATGTCCATCTATTAAAAGACATTCAGATTGAAAATTCAAAAAATATTAGGGCCGTTGATTTAAGATCGTCTTGTGGGATTCATGGAGAGCTTGCTCTTGGTGATTGACTTGTTATAAAGTATCGATCATAACTTTCAAATTTAGTAAGTATGAGTGCTTGACTTAATAAACCATAACATATGTGCAACCCAATTTTAAATAACCAAACTTTAAACAACAAACAAATATAAAACATTATTTTAAAATTATATAAAATAATTTTAAAATAATAATAATATATATATATATATATATATGGATTGGTTTTATGTAGCGAGGGAAACTTTGACGTTTTTGGACATACTAGAGTAAACTAAGGAATTGTGAGACTTCACCACATCAATAGTTTGAGACTATAAGAAACTTTGACAAAGTTTGGTGCAAGGATATGAGGTTTTGGAAAAATGAAAACTTATATTTAGGATAGATCTTGGCTTGGCATAAAATTCAAATAAAAATTATCAAGAATAAATTGTGAAACTATTTGGATTGAACGTTTTGCGATGATGAGAAACTGACCAAGACACAAAAATTTTGGAGGCTTAGGAAAAAATAATCTATGTTACAATAGAAACCAAATCATCAAAGCAGGACCTACCATAAAATGGGCCCTACAAGTCAATAGATCCTATTTATCCACCTAAAAAGTACCAAAATAGATAACAAATTATAAAATTATCCATTTCAGATCATACCTTCCCATTTAGGAGGTTTGATAGAAACCATGATAGCAACCTAAACTACAAAACTTCTTCTATATAAATTTGGGTTCCATCTACTAGATCAAATTGTTGATACTGAGAGGGGGGGTGAATCAGTATCCAGTACAATTTAAAAACCTTTTTCAACTTATATTTAAACCATTCAATTATATCCAATGAGAAATGAACAATAGTATAAGAGTTACACCAATACACCACAATATATGAGAAATAATCAATAGTTTTTGTTCAAGGGAAGTAATGACTTCCAAAGGTAGCTACAGCTTCCAAATGTAAAGGGAGGGATAAAAATGTAAGAGGAAGATACAATCCTCCAATATAAAGAGATATTTTAACTCTCTATCCTTTCCCCTTCCTTCCACCCAAGAATATATGAGAGATAATAAAACTTTATTCAATTCTGGTCTGTTCAGAAGACCCAACTTGTACAACATGCCCCGCACTCAATATTTAACATCTGATTTTGAAACTAGCACACAAGAAACGAAAGTCCGTACCCTTTCCAATGGAAGTGGTCCCACTTCATTTGGATTCTGTATGAAAATGTTATGACTGTTTTACCCAAAACACTTGTTTTTTGACTAGTTTCAGGACTGATCACAAACCCTATATTCCACAGAGTGTATCTCCATAATTTTAGTGAATCAAGAGCTGAAAATTTTACCAGAGGTACCTTGATATGGATTCTCACTACCATAGAGATTTCACCATCTGAATC
>JZKD02S0100136.1:856951-883750 GCA_000966675.3 Picea glauca
TATATATATATATATATATATATATATATATATATATATATATATATATATATATATATATATATATATATATATAATGGATTGAATGAAAGTTCATTCTATCAGGTTGGTGCCTATTTAAAAGTTGATTCTTGTTATGAGGGTTGGAATTCTCACGTCTTAGTTGGGTCTGAGATCAACAATTTGGGTGTTGTTATGAGGGTTGGATTCCTCATTTCTTGGTTGGATCTGAGAACTACAAGATGGGTCTTGTATCAGAGATTTTGATCTCTCATATTCAGTTGAAGTTGAAGATATTAAAGGATTGATTTTATATGTATTCATTCAAGTTAAATAAATTAAAGAACGATATTTTATCTACTTCATACAATTTTTTTTATACATGTTTATGAATAATTAATTGAATTGCATGTATCTTATTTAGTTAATTTAAGTAATCTATGAAAGTGTGAAAAGTAGACAAAAGTTCTAGACACTGATTCACACCCCCCCCCTCTCATTGTTAGTGTGTGTTTCAACAATTGGTATCAGAGCAGGTGCCTTGAACATAGTTTAAACACTGGAAGGTAGATTCTAAATAAATGGACGGAAAAATGGCTCTCTCCACAAATGAATCTCCCTTGTTTGCAGGAACAGACTACTCCTCATGGAGGGAAAGAAGGAAAATATATCTGAAGTCAAGAGCATTTGTAGTTTGGGACTCAGTAGTAAGTAATCCTTGGTACTTAACTACCTCAATGAACAAATCCAAAAATGAAAAAGAAGCAAAGAGAAACAATTCAATGGCATTAAAAGTAATCTAGAATGGACTGTCACACCGAATCAAAGAAAATATGGGACACTACAACTCTGCTAAAGTATTAGGGCTCCAGCTAGAGAGTTCTTATTCGAGTAAAGTAAAAATCATAGAGAAATAATACAATACCATCAAGGAATTGATGCAATCCCTGGTTATCAAAGATTAAGACAACTCAAACAAGAAATTGATGAAATCCCTAGTTATGAAAGAAGAAGACAACTCAAACAAGGAATTGATGCAATCCCTAGTCATCAATGAATAAGACAACTCCATCAAGGAATTGATGCATACCTCAATAATCACTCAAGAAAAAATAATGAATCTTAAGACTGATTTTATAGCTGCATTAGAAGAGTTTCGTATGGAACTAGGAAATGGTATATATATTGAAGTTCATGTGGGGGCTCTTGAAAATCTCTAATACACAACTATGTGCACTCTATAAGAGTTGGAGAAACTTCAAAATAAAGATATGTTTCTACTACAATAGTTAGATCAATCTAATAACCATGAAGAGAAAGAACAAAATATTCGGCTAGAAGATAAAGAAGAAGAGATCAAAATATTAAAGACTGAAGTTGTTGATCTAACAAAAGAAATGAAGGAGATGAAGGCATATGAAAAACTCAATAAATGCATAGAAGAATTAGAAGAAACAAAAGAAATGGTCAACATTCTAAAGACTCAACTTGAAGAAGCTAAGGAAAGTGAAGAAACCCTAAAGATCCAATTGACTAAAAAGGAAGAATTGTGCCACACACTAGAATTGGAATTCATCTACCTCAAAAGGATTCAGATAGAAAACAAGGAAGAAATCGAAATATTGAATATTGAAGTTGTTTATCTAACAAATGAAATAGAAGAGTTGAAGACATATGACAAAACCAATAAATGCACATAAGACTTGGATGAGACAGAAGAAATAGTTATCAGTCTAAATCATCAACTTGAAGAAGCTAAGGAAATAGAAGAAGACTTGAAGATACAATTGACTAAAAATGAAAAAACATGTCACTTGTTGGAATTGGAAGTTATCAACCTCAAAAAGAAGAATGAAAAGAAAAAAGCAACTATCAAATTCCATAATAGCTCATCCATCCTAGATAAGATATGGAACAGTTGAAGACCAACCGACGATAAAACTGGTCTTGGGTATAATAAGAAAGAAGACGGTGGAAAGTGGAACACCATTCACAAACATGAGAAAGGATTATCCTCCTCAAAAGGAAAAAATGCAATCACAAACCAAATATAAAACATGAACTTTGTTAAAGGAGGAAGCTATAAAAGTAAAAAACAAGAAACATATCAAAAGGAAGAATTCAAATGTTACAATAGACTCGAGTATGGAAACACCTTCAATGCTTATTGTTTTTCTTGTAAAAACTTTGGTCACAAAGCATTGGAATGCAAGATTCCTGAAAAAAATAATTCAAGAAGGTCCAATAACTTAATGAGATGTTGGCGATGCAATTATGTTGGGCACACAAAAAAGTTTTGTCATACCATGAGATGCTACAACTGTGATAAGTTTGGGCACAAATCCAAAGAATGGAAGAAATCAAGAAGACAACTCATGAAAAATAATCCATACAAGTCAAGATGGAAATCTAATGAACTTTGGAAGGAAATAAGAGAGGATAAATCTCAAAGGACAAATGTAGAAAAGAAAAGTTCATCAAATAAAGTGCCTTGTGGAAATATATGGAGAAGAAAATTTGAAGCATAAAGAAAGAAAGATAATGAATATCTTGCACCTAAAAATGAAGAAATTGATAACAATAAATTGATGGATGAAACTCCTAAAAAGGAATGTGAAATTCATAGCTTTGCATATGAAGAGGAACAAGCTCAAGGAAGAAGAATATGAAGATGATTATGGTGCACAAAAAAATGGTGATGATGATGAAATCTCAAAAGAAAATAAGTCTATAGAATAGTGTGATGAATAAAACAAATAATATCTAAAGAAGAAAGCAACAAAAGGAGTTCAAAATATATAAAGACAAAGTATGAACATAACAAAGTTATTAATGATATGAAAGAACAATAAATATCTCTTGGAATCAAAGAACTAAAGAATATCAAGAAGAAGAAGAAATATATCAAGAATATTAGTAAGCTTCACACCCTTTTCCGTTATGACAAAGGAGAAGACATTAAAACCCCATTTGAACAAAAAAATCCTGAGATATTGAGAGAACAGTTGGCACATTCACAGGGGGAGAAAAGCAATAAAATTTTTATTTCCTTTGTCATTGATGTCAAAAGAGGTGAGATAAACAATAAAAACAAATTCTAAAATAAATGGGACAAAGACAGGGGGAGCATCACATCAGGGGAAAATCACCTCAAGGGGAGCATCATTTCAGGTGGAGAAGAGAAATATTCCTTTTGTCGTTGTTGTCAAAGGGGGAGAGATAATGAGTAAACAAATTCATCTCAAAGGACTCAAAATATAGAATACATTTCACAAGGGAAGTAATATTTTTTTATTAAGGTTTCCATCAATAACAAAGGGGGAGATTGTTGGCAATTTGGTTGTCATTGATGTCAACCTTGATAAATAGGTGAAGTATCATTGATTGATTAGTTTGAGAAGCATTGTCAATATTGGACATAATGTTATGAAGGTGACTTGAATATCAGTAGAAAGATAATATTGACTAATATATTGTATGAGCTCGATACACCAATCCTATATTGTATAAGGTTGATATTGTGTCATTAACATCCATGCACAAAAGAAAAAACTATGAAAAAACTGTCTAGATAAAAAGGGTAAATGGATAATCCAATATGGATCCGTACAAATCACAAATAAATAAGTTAATAAGACATGGTTCATTAAAATTTATTCAAAAAATATCAATTGAAGAAGAGTCAAGAGATGAGACAGAATTTCAATGGTGGATGTTTGGTGAGGAAGAATTGACACCATCGAGTCACAAGTCGAGTCGATTCAAACAAAAATAAGATCGACTATATGGAAGTCAATCGACTGCAAGACAAGTCGATCAACTGTAAGCCTACAGATTGACGGAAGTTGGAGAAGACAAATAAATCAATTTCAATATGAGTTGAAGACAATTCCACCAACTGAAGGTCGAAGTCGAAGGAAAATTGAGTCGGTAAATACAAGTCGATATGAACAAAGTTGAATTTCTCATGTCGGTTTTCTTCCAAGTCGAGTCAGTCCAAGAAACAAGTAACCTAAAGGTTGAAGTTGAAGAAAAATTAAATACAAGTCGGGTCAAGGTTGAAACAAGATGGGTCGACTAGAATTGAAATACTTAAGTCAAAATTTGTCCTAGTTGAGTCGACCAAAAAGATGTTTGTCGGTCGAATGAGGAAGAAAATATGAAAAAGGGCGAGACCACGTCAAAACTTTAGTGATTAGAAGCTGAGAGGGAATTGATTTTAATATAACCATAAAGTAAAATGTTTAAATGATGAGTTTAAATAATCACCAACAAAGGAGATATGTGGAGGTTGATGTAGACATTCACAAAAAGTTAATATGTATTGAAGTCGGTCTGACATCCGATGAAGAAAGGAAAATGTAGGCAAGTTTCCTTCAAAGAACCGCTTGTATCAGACACCTTACACACTTTCTTGGCAAATTTCTTGTGTGTTGGCTAACTTGGAATGTTCTACAAAAAACCCATGTCGTAGAATGTTAAAATATGTTTGCATCACTCCTGAATCTTCATATGAAAATCATTGTCTAAATTTGTGTATGAAAATCGATTAATAAAAGTTACCATTTGTGTTAATTAAATGAAGGGGTACAATGTTTCATTCCAAAAGGACACATTGTTTTAAAGTGGAACCCTTTGAAGGACTATATAAGTAAAGGAATATGAAGGGAAGAAGGTGTCTTGGTGGATATATATATATATATATATATATATATATATAATGGATTGAATGAAAATTCATTTTATCAAGTTGTTGTATGTTTACAAACTGAGTCTTGTTATGAGGGTTGGATTCCTTATGTCTCATTTGGATCTGAAATCAACAAGATGGGTCTTGTTATAAGGATTGGATTCCTCATTTCTCAGTTGGATCTGAGAACTACAAGTTGGGTCTTGTATCAAAGAATTGGATCTCTCGTATTCATTTGAAGTTGAAGATATTAAAGGATTGATTTATATGTATTCATTCAAGTTAAATAAATAAAAGAATGATATTTTATCTACTTCATACAATTTGTGGTATACATGTTTATGAATAATTAATTGAACTGCATGTATCTTATTCAGTTAATTTAGGTAATCTATGAAAGTGTGAAAAGTGGACAAAAGTTCTAGACACTGATTCACCCCCCATCTCTCTGTGTCAGTGTGTGTTTCAAGAGTTGGTGGACGAAAACGTGGTTCCCTTGAAGATACAAAAAATCCCAAGTATTTTTTAATATTTTAAATAATTAATTACTACCATTTGATTGAAACCTACATATTTCCTATTATTTTAATCTAATTATCATATCGATTTTTAGGAAAAAATATTTTTTATGAGACCTTGCACGACAATCCTATAGAGATATTTGGGCTCATCATTCACACATGGTGGAATGCCTAGAATAAAGATTTGAAAAAGAATATTATAGACCATCTGGTCAGCCTGTTTGGTGATATATTCAACAAGTTTGAAATCACCTCAAGGGATGGTACACATTTGAAATATGTTAGACATCAATATAGGGTTCAATTAAAAAAGAACCCTAAGTATGATCATCCTCTGGCCATTCCTGAGAGGGAATGGAAGAATATACAAGAGGACACAAAGGAGAGTGCATTGATAAGTGAAGGGAAGACACCACCTAGACCTGGAAGGTAATATATTATATTTTGAATTGAATATGATAAATTTAGTTTAGTTCTACAGAAAAACAAAAAAAAAATGTGATATCTTATTACATACTTGAAACTTTTTGTACCCTCCTAGACACATCAAAAGAAACAAAAGAATGACTATATACACATGATTAGCAAAAAATTAGTCAAGGTGGTTACTTGAAATTAAACTCTATAATTGTAAGTACCAAATACTTTATTCATATTATACATATCATCATGTAAATTTAATCTAAATGAATCCAGTAACTAAAAATCCATATATTATGCCATGTGATGCAGGGAGATACCTTCAACATTGTCTCCACAAAAGAAGACTTGATGCTCGACTTCAAATTCATCTTTCAATATGTGGTGGAAAATCGACAAAGGAAGGGATCACAAACAAAATATGACCCTTCGAATGAGTTGGTAAATAAAATGACAAGATTGTAGTTGTTTATTACTTGTCCAATATATTGAAAATTTGTTTTACCCATCAATTAATTATGTCTCTATATGTTTTAAGTAGGAAAGAAAAACAAGTTCATTTTAAAGTGGTGGACAACAACCCCATGATACTAGTGGTTCACAAACTCAAAATGATATGTGTGTCTTTAAAATAAAATGTATAATATGATGATTATAAATATTTCCCTCAGATGGTGTACTTAAAACTTTTCTTGTTTCAACGACAGAGCATGTATATGAGGGTTCTTGGAGAGGAGAGGAACCGATGACAATCCAACCAATGGTGTCCACTACTCCTCTAGGTAAAAATCATAGTAATGATATTCATACTAATGAAACACTGCTATAAATAATAACTAACCATGTTCTTTTAATTCTTTTTGTTATTGTAATGGATGTACCCCCTGTAGTGCATCAACATTAATGTCTTGCTACTAGAAGTAGTAGAATGATTGAGATGATCCACAACCTTCCAGCAGCAGAACAAAACCCAATAGATGAAGGTCGGGATCGAGACGAACCTGATGATAATACACTAAATAGTTTATCAAAAATAAGAAACAAAAAAATAAGTGATTGTACATATTTTCAGGACAAAGTTTACTAATATAAATTATTGACTATACAATTTTTTGTTTTGCTAGTTGTGCGTGGAACTTGTATGTTATGTATGCATGTACCTTCTTTATTTAATTTACCTTTAATTGTTTTTTTTCTACTTGTTATGCATGATTGAGTATGGGGAATTGAAAGTGATGTGAGGGGAGGAGGGGGGAAAAAATCTTCCACCTTCACATGGTTGGTCCTGCTTAGTAGAGAATAAATTATTCTCAAAATCAAGAGGAGCTCATTCATGAGGTATTCCCCTTTCGTGTTTCTATAGCATCGTACATATTTAATTATTATTTAGTCATATAATGTTTAATTCTCTTTTTCAAATGCAAGACCATTGATTTTTAGTTATTATTCAGTCATTTGACCTATTACTGTATTTGAAAAATCTAGGTCTAAAGGGCAGTCACCTCCACAATCCACAACACATTTCCACCAAGGTTTCTACTGCCCATGTTTTTCTATTCTTTCTTTGGTTGTTTTTGACGTGTCTAGGAGCCTATGAAAAGCAATCAAGGAAATACTAAAAAACATGGGAAACACAAACTTCACCAAGGTGGTTACTTTAGAATAAAATATCAAAAGGGAGATAGAGAAATAGTGAAAATACAATGATGGATTCAATGAAATAGTGACATGTTTAATTATTATTCATTCATATAACATTTAATTCCCTTTTTCAAATCAAACCTCCTTGATGTTTAGTTATTATTCAGTCATTTAACCTATTATTTTCTTTGACAAATGCAATTTTGAAGGGCAGTCAGCTCGGCCAAAATCCACAATGGATTTCTGACAAGGTGAAAATCATTTACTTCTCTTGCATCATTATATAGTTACATTGTTAGTTACATTCTCAAACTACTCATTACGTCAACAAGTCTATTTCTGTCATGTTTGGCTTATTCACCATGTCTTTGTTGGATGACACCTTTGTACAACATGAACCCATATATAAAATAGTAAACTCATGTCTGACATATTTTCTTCAAGTTATACCAATATCACTTAATACTATCAATACACCAAATGAAGGTCAATCCACTTGCTCCATATAGATGATTTTAGGGGATAAATTTTGCCAATGGGCTAATTTTCCATTGTTTTCCCAAAAACTCATTTGCCAAATTCCATTTTTTCTAAAAATTTTTCGCTCAAATTCCATAGAATAAAATTATTTTACCTTAAAAATTGCCAAAATTTTGTAGAATCTATATAAAATTCTTAGAAATTTGAATATTTTTACAAAACTATCTCCAAACATTTAACATTTTGCATATCAAAGGCTAGTAATATTAGTCCATGTTTCTACATTTTAATATAAATTTCCATCCTTAAAATTATCCATGTTTCTACATTTTAATATAAATTTCCATCCTTAAAATTATCCATGTTTCTCTACAACATTCAATGTTTTCTCTAATGGATAATTCTTGGCATAGTGATCATTTTAATATATCCAACAAATAATGGGCTTACCTCCATTTTTTCCCTTAGGTGCATCTGGTTCCCTAGTTTTACCCTTTCTCGATTTCCTAGATGGATTTGTCTTTCCTTTTCTTTTATTCTTGTTCTTTCCATATTGTTGCTTCTCTCCTGAGCTACCTTCATCTACTTCTAGACTTCTTCCTACATTATTGAAGTAGAGTATCTTACCTACTACAACAATGGCCAAGTAAAGATTATGCATGTTCTATTGTGAGAGTTCATTTTGCACCCAAAGTTGTAGCCCCTTCATAAAATGAGACAACATATATTCATCAACCACGTCCTTGATTTCCAACATAAGGCCCAAAAACATATTTATGCACTCTTGTACCTTGCTTGTATGCTTAAGATTCATTAATTGGTTTCATGCAATCCAAGTCTGATTCCTTGGTAAAAAATAAGCCTTCGAGGTATATTTCATATATTTGTCATTGAAACTGTCAGTCACCAATGTGCTCCCTTGGAGGAGAAGAACGTTCAAGAAACATGCACAAATTGTGAATAAATCAACAATTTGACATTCCAACTTTTCTTTAGAAAAGTTGTTCTCTAATACCAACATTCATGACCATATATATTTCCACCTAATTTTTCACTTAAAGGAGACATGTGGCCCTAATTATACGCACTTAACTATTAGGCCGTTACAACCAACTCCTTGAATGTTGCCCAAGGAATTTTAGTTAATTCAATGTCATTGATGTTTGTGCCAATATAAATGGCTTTATTTCTTTGTTAGTTGTGTTGAAACCCCAAAATGTTGCACTCTTTCCCAACATGCTCTTCCTACAAAAATTGCACCTCATGAACCAAGGAACGTCCAACCCACTTGGGTTTTCATTCTCCCCAAAATGCATCAATTTTTCAAGTTTTCTTATGTAACCTATGTAAGAAGGTCACCTCATGGAAACTCTTAACTCTTTTCCATGTTTGCATCTCTACACTTGCCAAAATATTTTTCCATGTTCAACACTTAGGCGCACCTTACTCTGCCTAGCAAGATCACTTTATGATTTCATCATCTGTCTCTGTCCCATGATCATACACAGTTACCATCCCATTAATATCATTGCTTGAATGTTACTCAACATATGAACATGCTTTCTTGGTTGATTTAGAATGAATCTAGTGACACTTCAAATTTATCTTTCTTGTAAATTCTTGCATAGTGAAACAAAAATAGAGATTTTCTCTTAACTAATCTATGTAAAAATGAATGAATTAAATGAATACTCAATATTTGAATGTAATAAAGGTCATTGTCCAATAAAAACTAGTATTTCACCTGTGACACATATCATAGAAACCCACAACAATACCAATGGTTTGTGAACAAACCATTACACATTATACAACAAGCACCTAAAATACAATCAAGGGGCATCCTAACTTACTAACCTAAATTTAGTTTTATGAGCATTGATTATGGCACATGAGGTAGAGAAAAATATTCCTAGATAAGTAAGGGAACCATCAATAGTAGTTTTTTCTACTTTTATTGAGAGAGGAGATTCATCTACAAAATGGTTGTTGACAATATCTAAAACATTTAGGAGAAGAATACCATAAATTTGAATATAAATGTGAGCATCCTCTAATGAATAATCCATACCCAGAATAATCAAGAGGAGACCATGAAAGGAAATATATTTCCATACTTTCAAGACTCAACAAACTTCAAGCTTATTTATTCCAATTAAAAATTTGCAAAATTCAATCTCTTTTCAGAGTTGTCAATATTTGTTTACTTTTTTGTTTTAGAAAATACACACATATAGAAAATCAAATATATATAGATTAAAATGACAATTACCTTAGTTCTTTCAATGCTACAATAAGGGTTGAATATTCACAGATAGATACATTTTTCAGATCTTGTAAAGGAAGAAAGTCTTTATCTTTGACTTGGGATTTACCTCTTCAAAAACTGTCTTTTGAAAATTAGAGACTTAAGTTACAATTCCTTCAAAGACACTTACAATGCAATTTCTAGAGGGCATAAAGAGTTAATATTCATATGCAATTCCTATAGAGGCTATAAATGAGAGAGTTACAATATCCAAGCAACATTACCTACCAATGGATGCTTCCTTGTAGTAAAGATGAAAATTTTCGATGAACCATTTTCCAACATTAACGAGAAAAGTGGCAGTTCCAAAAAGATATGTTAGTTTATTGGCATTGATAGGGGGACTTGTCAATATTGGACCTACTCTTAGAAAATCTTGGACTTTGTATGTAAGCCTTGATAAAGAATTAACCATGAGAAAACGATGATCTTGTAAGATATCTCGTAGGACCAAGCATTGCTTATTCAAGTGATCCATCAAAATTGGGAAATTCAAGAAGACCATCTTGCATTCAAGCTTGGGGATAGTGGGGTATTTTATGCAAGATGAGGTAATACATTTTTCTATGATCTTGTGAAATATTCATTGTGTGTATGCAATACATACTTATTTTCATGTTGAAAATATTAGTGAGACATATAAAGATATAACCTATAATGCAAACAAACAACCAATTTTAGAAAAATTCAAAAGAAACTAAAATTGATTTCCATGATGTCAAATCCTAAAATAAGGGAGTGGAAGAAGCAACACTACCTATAATTTTATTTCAAGCATCATTTGGTAGTTTGTTCAAAAACAATATCTAGGCTTATTATCCAAGAATATTAACAAGCCTAAATATTCCAAGTAGAGTGATATGACCCAAGGGGGACATATATGGAGTCATATCAAATACATTTAACCCCATATATGTGATGCAGCCCCCCTACCTTTGTAGGGTCTGTCGACCTTCTCATCACTGGATCGTTCTTCTCCTCGAGCTGGAACAACTCTTTGGGTTCCTATTATAACCTTTACTAACAAATCCACAGGTCCAAATATGAAACTCATTCCACGCATTCAAGCATCAAATGTGAGCTTCACCTCCTCACGACCACAGGTCATGATTGCATGCATATACAAAAGGTGCATCACATTTTGTGATTTCGGGAATGTAGGCCTGATGCCACTCTAACACTCTAACCTCTGAAACCCGACTAGGGGAATAGCAAGCACTACCCCTCTCTCCTATGTACTCAGTGTGACCTTCCTCTAGGGACTGGGTCCCAGCTCCCAATTATTTCAGGATTTCACGATTTGGAGAAACAATGAACGATCCTTCCTTCCCTTCCAAATCTCCGATTCGCGAAGATCTGATGGCTCCAAATCCTCCACTAACCAATGGTCCAAATTAATTTGGCGATTCACCTTTCGCCACTTTGGGGAAGTTTTCACTTCTATTTTCCCTATGACTAAATCTCTGAAACCGTGACCACGCTAGATCAACGGTTCAGAAGTCTCCCTATCCAATGGCCTGGATTAAATAGGGATTTTTCATATCGGGACTTCACGTATCACGAAGTTGAAAGGCTCTTCTCCTCTATTCTCCCAATCCCCGAAATGCCAAATTTTTCCCTAGACAATCAATGGTCCAGATCTCTCCTCAATCAATGGCTAGGATCTTTTTGCAATTTTGTATTTCACAAGTTCCACGAATCTGCCCTTTGACTTTTCCCTCCTGCGAGTCATCGAAATGTTGATCTCTCGCCACACGTCCCTCCCAATGGATGGTTCTGATGATGTCGAGATTTTGTGACTTGCATCCTCTAAGTCATGACCTCCTTCACATTCTCGACTCCCGAAATGTCGATATTTTGGAGCACCCCAAATCCGACGGTTCACACTCCTCTAGATCAAATGGCTCAGATCAAATCATGATTTCGTGTTTCTTGAGTTCTCACGACTCGACCTTTGACGCCTTCTAGTCACGAGTCAGTGAAATGTTGATTTGTTGCCACCTGTCCTCTAACGATAGACGGTCCCAATGATTTCGGGACTTGTGACTTCTCAAAGTCCACACTCCTATGCACTATTGAAGGGTTTAACCCTCATGGATATTCCACCAGATCTAACGGCTATTGGCCCATGTGCCAGATCCGATGGTTCAGATATGTTCTTCCTCCTTCACTCTCTCTTGAAATTATAGACATGAATTCGACAGTCCAAATATTTTCCTTGCATCTTATCCGACGGATTTTGTGCTCCTCCTCCTGAGATTTTGTGCCTTCTTCTCAAACTTAGAAGATTTCGACACTTCGAAGGTTTCAACCTTCACTTCTCTTACGAGTCCAACTCCTGGATCTCATCAACACTTGTGAAAGTGATATCCCTTCTGATCTTCGTCCCTTGAAGGATTTTCGATCTCCCATGCACACCTTGCGTTCTCTGGATTTCGAATAACTCAGTTCGAAGGATTTTTCTAAAAAAGGAAAATGCTTCTCGCCCACCTATCATTCTTCAGCTCAGGTTCTTCGAAGTTTATTAGTTTCTTGATGTTGTGCACACCTTGCACCTAGTATGAGTTTCTTTGATTCCCTCTGAACTTCTCTCTGAGTCAATCTGAGACTCAGTCAACACACTCCTTGCATTTGAGAGGCACACCTTGCATACAAGTATCATAAGAGAAATGATTGAAACTCAACCAACTTCGTCACGAACTCATACAATCAATCTCTTGAACACTCATATATGAAATGAACTTGTAACAAATCATACACATAGAATAACATTTGTTCAATCTCACATGAAATGAACATAGTCCAAGGATTTGAGACAATTTTCTATCTGTTCTATTCATTCATGAAAACAAAAACACATAGTTTTTCTTCTACTCTAATCTTCTCTACTGATCTCTCTATTATGTCTCTTACATTTTCTATATTACAATGCAATACTGAAAAACTATTTAAGGACTGCTCCATGATCTCTCTCATCCTGTTATGAAATCTATCATTTCAAATTCAAAGCTATTGCCTACTCTGTCCTATTACAATAACTACTCATTATTTCTAGATAGAGTCAACACTCCATATCTATAGTTCTTACATTCCTTTAAGACTTTACAAACAAGTTACATTTTAAAATGTTGTTACAAAAATATCTCAACAACCCATTAAATTTTGAGTTAAATACTCAATTTGAAATTTGGTTATTGTTGAGATGTCCTCTGTTTGCCTCCATGCATGTGTTGTTGACTTTGAAGGTGATGCTCCTGCATCATACTCCTATGGTTAAAAAAATTCATGGAATCCTATCCATGAGCTCCTTCACTGTCTTTCCATTCTTCTGACTATCAGGTTTTGTGACCCAACTTGCATCTTCTATTGAATGATCTTTCCACTTCATTAAGTATTCAGGATATGTCTTTCTCCTAGTTTTCTTTCCATCCCTTTGTTCAATGATTCTCTCCATTTGAGGTTTTTCTGTTGTGGCCAATTTCTCTTCCCACTGAATTTATTTCTGATAATTTGATTCTCCTACTTCATCTCTCATGTAAGAATACAGGTCTGCAACATTGAATACCGATGATATCCCAACATTGTCTGGCAACTCAATCTCATAAGCATTGGCTGCGATTTTTTTGAGAATCTTGCATGGTCCTACCTTCTTCATCTTCAATTTGTTATAAGTTCCCCTTGGAAATATCTCTTTTCTCAAATGAGTTAAAAATTCATCTCCAATCTCGAATTGAACTTCTCTTCTCTTTTGATCAACTTTGTTCTTATATTTCTGGTTGCTATCATGTAGCTGTTCTCTGACTCTGTCATGGAGTTTTTGCATTTCTATTGCAAAATCCTCTGCTCCAACACTTCTGAACTCATCCTAATTCAAATCTCTCAACTCTGTAATACCTCTTGGTTGTATAGCATACACAATTTCAAATGGAATTTTTCATGTGCTCTTGTTCACTGAATTATTGAATGAAAATTATTCTTGTGCCTGAATCTGATCCCATTACTAACCTTTCTCAGTGACTAAAATTCTCAATAAGTTTCCCATACTCATGTCTACTACTTTAGTTTGTCCATGTTTTTTAGGGTGATATGTTGAACTAAAGGAAATGTTTGTCCCCAACCTCTTCCATAGATTCCTCCAAAAGTTTCCTACAAATTTGGTGTCCCTGTCTGAAACTATGCTCCTTGACAATCCATGTAGTCGCACTACTTCTCTAAAAAATAAATTGGTGATGTGTGTGGCATCACTTGTCTTCTGGCATGGTATGAAATGTGCCATTTTTTAGAATCTGTCTACCACAACAAATATGGAACCACTCCCTTTTTGAGTTATAGGAAATCCCAAAACAAAATCCATACTGATTGCATCCCATGACCCCTCTAGAATTGGTAATGGCTGATACAAACAAGTGTTCTGTTGTCTTCCTTTTTCATACTGACAAATTTTGCATTTGTTCACAAACTTCTTCACTTCTTCTCTCATGCTTGACCAATAGTATGAATTACTCGACTGTGAAAATTTCTTATCATGACCAAAATATCCAACTAAACCTCCACTGTGTTTTTCTTTCAGAAGGTTGTCTATCATTGAACACTTTGGTATGCACTTTTATCACATATGTTGGTATAGGGGGTGTTCTTCCTTTAGAATGGACACAATGGAAAAAGAATGACAAGAAGTGGGCTAAAAACCCATAAATCGGCTTAAATCCTAAGTTGGAGCTATGATGTGACGTTTTGGCATGACATGATAAGACACGCATAGTCCTGGGCAGTCAAGATTAGTGCACCTTAGATCGATGGTCATCGATCATATTGGGGTTTAAAAATTCACACATGATAAAACGGTAGAGCGGGTTGAGGAAAACAACCGCAGTTTGTGGAGGTGCTATGTGTTAGCCAAAGACCCACATCGGGGCCAAAAGCGGGCAAGTTTTGAAACCATTTTCCATAGCCCCAATATGCGTGTGTAGATAAAGTGTCCTATATGGGGCCGACAAGTGGCCACCCCTCATCACTTCTACTCCCTCCATCTGTCTTCCACTCACTGTCCTTCCGGTACCTATCCCTTTCTCATATCCCGCGACCTGTTCCACCTCGCTCCACATCACCTCTGTTAGTCCCTAAAGTTGCACTGACTATGAGAGGGTGCAAGCTAGGGCATCATCAATTTATTGCAAAGTGTTTTAAAGGTTTTAATGATTTGGTTTTTGGGGTAAGGTGGTTGAAAACTGGCTCAAGAGTATAGCATAACATGAAAATCACAATCAGAACATAGTATATCCCATTAACTGGTTAAAAGGTAGTCACATAGATGAATTAGACCAATAATAAAAGAGAGGAGGAAGCTTCCAATTTGTCAACTTCACATAAATCCTTGTCTCAGAATATCATAAAGAAACAATAGCATTAGCTTGATATCAAAACTTGAAAATAATTTCCACAGTAAATTTTTCACTGTATTAATTAACAATCAAGAAACAAAAGCATTGCAATCTGAATAATGAATTCAAGCATGAAGAAAGAAAACAGAGTATAAAAGAGTGTCTAACCATCCATATGCCTTTGTTATTAAGTGTCAAATAGAATAATAATGCCTTACAAGGATTTTTCAGAATAAGTCCTTTGGATCTCCAATTTTTTGACCTTGACACAGTCTTTCCTCTGCCTATTTAAAATATCCATAAAACCTCCATATCCTATCATCTAGTGTACTTTTAATGACTAGATTCGAATAGTATCTATCTACTAGGGAAGTTATCTCAAAAAGAGATTTTACAATCCAAAAATAGATCATTGCTCAACAACTTGATATTGTATGATCTTGCCAACATTACATTTGATTCTACAAAACAAGGATTAGTTTGATCTAGTCATATAGTTCAAGGTATTTGCATTTCACAGGCCAAAAACGAGTAGACACTGCCATATTTTCTGGAAAACATCAAAATTATGATTGTAGCAATCTTCATGAAACCTTTAAGATATAATCACAGCAGTAGCTTTAGGATTTTTCTGTTTGAGATTTGTGGTAAGCACGACATTGTGCCAATAGAGTCTGAAGTTTATTTCTCTGAGTTATTTGAGCAACACCCTTTGCTCTTTTTTCTTCTTTTTGAAACCTTGAATCCTTTCTTGTTGACGAGAATTCCATTGTTCTATTTGTGCCTTTTCTTTCTTCAACTGTCTCACTGTTTTATGGAATTCCTTGATCCTTTCTTTATTAGTTCTGATTTTAACCCTGAATTCTGAGAACTCTTCAAAAGGTGCAGGCTCAGTCATATTTAAGGCAACCTTGAGTTTTTTCAACTTAACTTGGTATTTAGAAAAAACTCCTGAGCTATGTTCTTCATCATAACTTTTTGAATCCATGGCTTTAGGCACATCTTATATGTGATCTAAGTCTACAAGGTAATCCTTTTTATTCTCGGGAATCTCACTGATACCTTTAGCAATTTCTTTAGATTTTTCTAATCTGGTTGTAGCTCTCATTACAGGTCCTATAGATGATGAAAAAAATTGTTTACCTTTGTTTACTGGTTTCTTAAGCAATGGAGTTCCTTTTTCCTTTTTCCTGGTACCCGCTTTAGCATCTTCAAAGTGATATTCTATAACTATGACATTTTCTTCTTTGATCGATGGATTATACATGGCTTTAGACTTCAACCTGTACTTTTTGGTAACCCTAGTAGAATTCCTTCTAGGTTTTTGAGACGCAGACACACTTTTATCCTTTGTCCTTTTGACTGCAGCACCCCTTTTACTAGTTGATGGTGATTCATGCTTGATTGTAGTTTGAGTATTAAAATCTTCATCTGAATCTTCTTCTCCTTTAACATCTTCCTCAAAAAACATTTCGATTTATGGATCCAACTTAGGTATTTTACCTCTATTATTCCTCGTCACCCTGATGTCAAGCATTTCTTCTTTAACAGGGATTTCATCAATTGAAATATTTTGTTTCTGTGTAACACTCCTTTTTCCTTTGCCTTTCTTCTGTTTGTTGGACTGTGTGTTAGGATTTAAGGATTGCATGAGCCAACTCCAGGGTTTATGTTATTCTCTCAAAGCAAACATAACTAAAGTCTTAATTAAGACTTGATCAAATAGGCTGCTCTTTGCATTGGTGGAGAGTGATTGCACTCTCTTTGACATCTTTGTCAATCTTTTGAGTAGAAAGTAAGGAATATTTAAGAGATAATCTCCATTTAGATGCATTAATATCCTAATGTGGTAGATATATGCTAGTGAAAATATACCTTCACAGGTGATATACCTATGGATAACAATCAAAGTAGTGTGCCATTCAGGTCTAATCCAGCTGCAAGGAACTCCCCTTCTCCAATTCGGATTTTGCTTATTTGGAAGCAAGAATTGATTAACAAAATCTGTAACCACATGTTCTTTCTTCCACCATATTTCTCCACCAACCACCAATCGACAAGCTTTAGAAATTGTTTGTCCTGTCACCAGCATCATCATCTTCCTGATCTCCACCTCGTGACCATAAAATTTTAGTGCAAACTCCATGGAGACCTACTCGTCGTAACCTTGAAAAGTGGTAAGGAATTCAAACCACCTGGCATCTCTAAACCTTTGAGCCATATGAGGATAAGCTTCAAGGAGTTCAGCACCTTTGGTTTCTAATCTAACTACCTGTCCACTCCTCTTAAGTTCCATCAAAACATAATGCTATAACTGGCATGATTTAGATTTTGAATTTTCCACCTGCAATCTGTTAGTATATAACTGTTCTTCTAAGAATATACCTGCACCTAAAATGCAGCAAAATCATACATAGAATGACATGTTCAATATAATAATCATTGAGAATTGGATGATTTGAAAAGGGTCCTTTGCGGGTATAGAGCAATCCGATCATGTAGCGGTTTGAATCACAAAATGATTCCAAAGCCATTGTGGGACACATGTGAACTCTCAAACCACGATCTGTGTCATCATAATGAAATATCGGTGATGGGTGCATAGTAAGGAATGATTATCTTTGTGCTATGGGAATAATGCTATTCCAGTAGCGTTATTAATGACTTAGCATAATTTGAATTTGTAAAGTTCAAATAGGCATATAAAGTGACACATCATTTAAAACCATGTCTTACAACTCCAAACTTAAATAAATTATTGAAATAGATGAAATGCAAACCATAACAAGATAAAAACAATGATTAAAATCAAATGGAAGAAGATAATGAAGTGCAGGTAGGAAGGGTTTGGGATTAGGGTTTTTGACAAAATTAAAATAAAAAATTAGAGACTAACAATGGCTCCTTCTAGGGATGGATTTTTTATAATAAACTCCAAGAACTGCAGACCAATGCCTTTTCCTTTATCTCTGATTCACTAATCTCCCTACATCTGTCAGTCTTTTATTCTCAACATAACTGTAAAAACAAGTCCATTGGGTATATGGAGTCTATTGAAAACAAAACCTATTGTACTAACTAAAAACATGATGAGTCATTAGAGAAAATAGTGCTTCAAGAAACTCCCATTAATTGGTCCCCCAAAAGTTTTTGTGTTGTCTAAATTATGCAAGAGAAAAGTGTTATTGTTCATTACCTTGGCTATTCTTAAAGGACCATACCATAGGTTATCGAACTTACCATGTTTTTCTTTATCCTCTCTCTCATTGAAACTATCTTTCTTAGTTCCCTTATCGAATGTGGCCTTGACTTTTCTCTGGTGAGCAACAGCTTTCTGATTCACCTATTCTCTGATCTGCTGAACTTCAATCATTTGAAAAATTCTCCTTTGGATATCATTGGGTTCTTCTAACTCTTCTTGTAGAAACTTTAAAACTAGTAGGCCCAATTGAGTTGGAAGAATAGCTTCTGCCCCATATACCATCTGGAAAGGAGATGTCCCAATAGAATTATTTTTCCTGATACGATCAACTCAAAGGGAAAACTTTAACTTGGAATCCCATGATTTTTTATTTTCTGCTAGTAGTTTTTTTATAATCCTTATCAGAGTCTTATTGGAAGATGATGCCAATCCATTCCCTTGGGGGTAGTAGCGATTAGAATGAACCAATTTGATACTATACTTATTGCAGAATTCAATCATGGAATTCAATTTAAAATCCTGTGCATTATCAGTGAGCAGTTTTTTAGGATAGCCAAACCTAGAAAAAATATATCCTTCTAGAAATTCCATGATTACCTTGTCTGTTGTATTCTGAGTCTGAATTGCTTCGATCCACTTCATAAAATAATTTGTGGTTGTAAGAATCCATCTATTATGTCCTGAAGATGACGGATTAATCTCTCCGATGAAGTCTAATCCCCACTATTGAAATGGTCCATGGGTGATGATTGGTTTCAGAGGAAAAGATATAAGTTTCTTCTTTCCAACAAATTTTTGACAGGGTTCACATGCCTTGACCTGAGAAAAAATATCTGAGAATAGAACTGGCCAGTAATAGCCTACCCTAAGAATATTGAAGGAAGTACCCTTCCAATGATGATGGCCTCCGCAGACACCATGATGCAGATCATGAGAAATTTGTTTATCTTCCTTTTCATCAACACACCTCAACAAAAAATTGTTAGGGTCTTTCCAGAATAGGGTCGGATCAACAATCCAGTACTTTACTTCTCTTAACTTTAATGATCTAACTTTTGATTTATCCAACTCTGGTGGAGATTGAAAGTTCAACAAAAAAAATACAATATCTTTGTACCATGGTGAAGAAACATACTTGTTGTTTACTTGTGACTTTGTTTCTTCAATCTAGACAGAAGAATCCTGTGTCTTGTCTGAAAGCTGGTACAACCCAATTTCTTTGCAATTAGATTCTATCATTAATTTGGCAAGGCATTGTCCTTTTATCAGCTGAGTAGGCTTTATGGTGAGATCATACTCCGGGATTTTTGTTATCCATTTCCCTCGCTTTCCTTCACAATCAGGCTGAACCAATATTTATTTGACTGCACTGCTTGGGAAATAAGTTGTAATTTTAGATTGAAGAACATATACTCTGAAGGATTTCAAAGCCTTTACCAAGGCATATGCCTATTTTTCTATTATATCATACTTCAATTTAGAGTCTCTAAGGGTTTTTCTAAAGAAGGAGATGGGTTGCTCGTATCCTTGCTCATTTCTTTGCAGAAGAACAATAGCTATGGTATTTTATGATGCAAATGAAAAAATCATGAATTCTTTGGAGTAATCTGGGCTAATTAGAAGAGGTGCCTGAACAATAGCCTGCTTGACCCTTTCAAAGGATTATTTTTCTTTTGTTATCCACTTAATTTTTGCATCCTTTTTCAACATGTCAGTAATGTACTTGATAATATCTGCAAAGATAGGTATAAACCTCCTTAAAAAATTAATTTTACCAATGAAGGACTGAATAGACTTTTTGTTTCCCGAAATGTCTATTTTTTGGATAACCTTTACTCTTTCAGGATCTATTTTAATACCTTCAAGTGAAACGATGTGTCCTAAAATCTTTCCTTCCTCCATGGAAAAATGTGATTTTTTGGGATTAAGTGATATACCATACCTCGTGCACTTCTTAAAGGTCTGCTTCAAGTGTTGTAAATGTTCTTCGTCAGATGCTGAAAATATAGTGATGTCATCAAGGTAAATAACCACAAACCTGTCTTTCTCCCCAATGAAAGTGTTGTCCATAACCCTTTGGAAACTGGCTCTTGCGATCATCAATCTGAAAGGCATCTTTTCATACATAAAAGTGCCCCAAGGAGTGGTAAAAGTTGTATTCTTTTTGTCCTCTTCCATTACTGATATTTGATTGTACCCTGAGTATCCATCAAGCATAGAGATCCTCTTTGTGCCGACAACTCTTTGTAAGATATAATCCATTTTTGGTAATGGATAATTGTCTTTCAAAGAGAACCTGTTTAGATTCCTAAAGTCCACACAGAGCCTTATCTCTCTGTTCTTCTTCTTGACAGGTACAAGGTTAGATACCCATTCTGACTATCTCAGTGGCACTATGATTTTTGCTTCCAACAACCTTTTCAGCTCCTTTTCTATTATAGGTAACAGTAAAGGACTAAATTGCCTCAACTTTTTCTTAACGGGTTTTGATCCAGGTTTCAGAGGAATTTTGTGTTGAATAATCTATGTATCAAACACTTTCAGATCTTCATAAGAACAGGCAAATATATCTGAATATTGTTTCATCAATTCAACATATGCTTCTTTTTGTTTTTGTGACAGTTTTCTAGATATTTTGACCAACCTAGGGTTTGCATCCGGACTAATGTCACAGTCCACTACATATGTTTCTTCTGTTTGGATAACAACCTTCCTGGAAACATCATTGTGATCGAACAACCTCTCTCATAAAACCAAACCTTTGGGCAGATGGTTTGTCTTCAGTTCAATGATTTTGTGGCCAGAAATAGTATCTTGAAGGACTTATGTAGCATGTATTTCTACTTCACCATTTTCATCATCTTGATCTATTGATATGTTAGAAAACTCTTCAATAGTTTTCAAAAATCTTTGAATTTCCTCATCGTCTTTAAAAACCTGCCAATGTTTTATATTATCTGGTATTGAGGGTTTGTGTCTGACTTCAACTTCGAACTTCAGATTAGGAAACATCGGAGTTTTAAAGTTGCTAGCTGCAAGTGCCAAAGAGTCAGCCTATTGATTTAAATTTATGTGCACAAAAGTAATATTGAATGCCAAAAAGAAATTATCCACATAATCCCACACCTCATTTCTATATTGTTTTAACCTTTGTTGTTTGGTTTGATATATATTCTTGATCTGGTGAATAATAAGTTCCGAGTCTCCAAAAACAGACAGCTTATCTATACCCATATCTCTAGCAGCTTTCAAACCTAACAACAAGGCTTCATACTCACTAATGTTATTAGTCGTGTCAAATTCAAGTTTATATGACATAGGAATAACCTCCTTAGTAAGGGAAATGAAGACAATGCTAGCTCCAGAACCTTCTTTAGAACATGCTCCATCAAAATACATTTTCCAAACAAAATTGTCTTTACTGTCTCCAACTGCAGTTGTTGTCTTTCCGACTGATACTTCTTCCATCTCATCACTCATATGAAAAATAGAAGAACCAAGATCATCTTCTACAACATATATAGAATGATTAGTGGGATTATTTTGATCACTTACCAAATAAGCCAATCTAACTTCTCTGTATAATCTCTATTTTTCCCCACCAAAAACAGGTATGGTTGCATAGCTAAGGTCCATCTGTAGAATGCCACCTACCTTCTTGGCCCAAGATCTTGAAATAATCATTCCAAATTTTGGTGGTCTGTCAGCCACAATAACATCTAATACCACACTTTTCATAGGTAATTGGGAAAGAGTAACAACCACATGTTTCATAACTCCAAGGCATTTGAATTTCTTGGAGTCAAAAGAATATAGATCATGATATGGTCTAGTAATGTCCAACCCTAATTCTTCCATCACCACCTTAGGCATGAGATTATGTGAGGCACCAGAATCCATTAAGCAGTTGTGCAATATCTTGTCATAGACATTTAATGAAATGTAGAATGGTGGAGAGGCATCAATTTTGTCTTCAATGTGAGGTCCAATAGTTATAGCAAGGTTTTCATCCTCTAGATTGACTGTATCTGAAAAGGTGACATGAGTTGGAGCCTGTAGAGACTTGAGGACAGTCTTTCTGAAGGTTTTTGTTTTCATGAGTTCTAATAATGGAACTGAAATCTTGATTTTGTTGATTTCATGTTCTAAACTGAAAGAAGAAACGTTTATGTCTGGTTCCTTTATGTCAACAGTACTATCCTTGGCAGGTTGTTTCAATGGTTGATCAGCTTGAATCTTGGGACTTCCTTTGATAATTCTTGTTTTAACTAGAGTATTGGCCTTCTTTGTGGAAATAGGTGTATCTACTTTAGGTGCATTCAAACCAGATCTAAGATTGTATTTTCTCCTTTTAGGTTCCTTTTGGACGATCTCATCTTCATACCCTTCCTCAAACTGGTTTGCAATCAAAGCATCTTCATAATCCTACTGTGTCACATGTAGAGGAGATGATTCAGAATCATTCAAATGAACTGCAGGGTCTTCTTCTGTATCATCTTCACCCTCCTCCTCGTCTACTTCATTATTCTGAAAAGGAGGAAAAACCTTTTGGTCATCTTGGTTTTTTCTTTCTCTTGGTAAGATTTGAGGTGCATTGTTTGGCCTCCTGAACTGATTTGGATTTCTGTAACCACTCTCCTGTGAAAGTCTACTGGGTTGTTTTTGTTCCATCTTCAACCTTGCCATTTCAGATGTCAGAGTTTGTATCATATTAGCCATTTCATCCATCTTAGAATCAGATGTTGAATTAGAATATGAAGGCAACTCTTTCTTTTTATTTTTCTTGTCTCTATCACTTCTAGATTTCAATTTGTCTTCTGGTAATATGTTTGATTCTACCTTGATAGTAGCATCTTACATTGAGATGAGGGTAGTATCTCTTATTTCCCTAAGAAACAAGAAAAATTCATCATCAAATTCATTGGCAAAAGTGATTTTATCTTATGTCTCTGAAGGTTTAATCTCCTCTCGAATTTTACCATACATCTAGTTGAACCTTTTGGTAAAATCAGGTATTGATTCACCTTGTTTCCTCCTTAAAGCACCAAATTCGGTAATGCAGTATAAAAATTCTTTCTTGTCTTCCCAGTGTTTAAGAAAGGCATCATCTAAGGCTATGATATCAGCAATTGAATTAGGAGGCAAAGTCCTGAACCACTTTCTTTCTTCCCCATTTAGACTCTGCACGAATAATCTCATCCACACATCAGCATGCTCTACATTGAAATTATCTACAAAACTATAAAATGAACTCAAATTCTCTTCAACAATAACTGCTCCATCTCCAATGAATATGGGAAAGTATCTCATATAATCATTTGGTGTAAAGGAAAACATGACTTGTGGAAGAACCAAAGGGGCATACCTTGCTGCAACTATTTCATCCATTCTATCTGCAACCATATTAGTTATTTTTCATGCTTTGGGAATAAGAAAGATTGGTGATGCTGGAGTTGAAAATTTCCCTTCTGTATTACAAATTACCTGTACTATCACTGAGTCTTGATCTTTAGCAGATAAGGATTTCTCTTCTAGACTATGATCAGATAATGGGCTAAGAAATAAAGGATTCTCAAAAGAAAAATAATGTGATTTAAAATCCTCGGATGAGAGAGTTTCAAGAGATGACGAAGGTGTCTCTGGTTCACTCTTAATATCTTTGTTGTGGCCTCTCAAAGTTTCAGTCACAGGCAAGATGTTTGAATATTCCTGTTTAATGAGTTCAGTAAGTAACTTCCACTATTCTAGATTTAATTCTAAGATAGTTGAAGGGAATGAAATTGTAGCAGGCTCAATAACAAGTTTAATTTCACTTTCAGGATTCACCTCTTCATCTACTTGGGTTTTGGTGATTTCATAGGATTTTCCTTGAGAACTTTCAAAAGACAATTTTCTTTTTAAGAGTGAAGACTGTCCAGAAAGAATTTTAGGTTTTCTTAGTTACTTTTCAGGATCTGGAACTGCTGCAACAGGTTTAGGATCTAGATTTTTCCTGGTTACTGGTCTCTTAGTAGATGATGAAGAAGTTAGAGGAGTTTTAGGTCCTTTACCTTCTCTTTTAGGAGCCATAATTACCACAGAAGAGTCGCTAGGTGAATAATCACAGTCTTAAATAATGTCCAAAATCTTGTTCACCATCAAGATCTAAATCTAATCTTGTCATTTCCCCATGGAAGATATCTTCTTTTCTTTGTCCCCGAAAATGGTGCCAAAAATGTTAGTCCCTAAAGATGCACTGACTATGAGAGGGTGCAATCTAGGGCATCATCAATTTATTGCAAATTGTTTTAAAGGTTTTAATGATTTGGTTTTTGGGGTAAGGTGGTTGAAAACTGGCTCAAGAATATAGCATAACATGAAAATCACAATCAGAACATAGCATATCCCATTGACTAGTTAAAAGGTAGTCACATAGATGAATTAGACCAATAATAAAAGAGAGGAGGAAGCTTCCAATTTGTCAACTTCACATAAATCCTTGTCTCATAATATCATAAAGAAACAAGACTTGCAATCTGTAAAAAATTTCACTGTATTAATTAACAATCAAGAAACAAAATCATTGCAATCTGAATAATGAATTCAAGCATGAAGAAATAAAACAGAGTAGAAAAGAGTGTCTAACCATCCATATGCCTTTGTTATTAAGTGTCAAATAGAATAATAATGCCTTACAAGGAGTTTTTAGAATAAGTCCTTTGGATCTCGAATTTTTCGACCTTGACACAGTCTTTCCTCTGCTTATTTAAACTATCCATAAAACCTACAGATCCTATCATCTAGTGTACTTTTAATGACTAGATCTGAATAGTATCTATCTACTAGGGAAGCTAGCTCAAAAAGAGATTTTACAATCCAAAAATAGATCATTGCTCAACAGCTTGATATTATATGATCTTGCCAACATTACATTTGATTCTACAAAACAAGGATTACTTTGATCTAGTCACACAGTTCGAGGTCTTTGCATTTCACAGGCCAAAAATGAGTAGACACTGCCATATTTCCTGGAAAACATCAAATTTATGATTGTAGCAATATTCATGAAACCTTTAGGATATAATCACAGCAATAGCTTTAGCATTTTTCTGTTTGAGCTTTGTGGTAAGAATGACATTGTGCCAATAGAGTCTGAAGTTTATTTCTCTGAGTTCTTTGAGAAACACCCTTTGCTCTTTTTTCTTCTTTTTGAAACCTTGAATCCTTTCTTGTTGGCAAGCATTCCATTGTTCTATTTGTACCTTTTCTTTCTTCAACTGTCTCACTGTTTTCTGGAATTCTTTGATCCTTTTTTTATCAGTTCTGATTTTAACCCTGAATTCCAAGAACTCTTCAAAAGGTGCAGGCTCATTCAGATTTAACGCAACCTTGGGTTATTTCGATTTAACTTGGTATTTAGAAACCAATCCTGAGCTATGTTCTTCATAAGAACTTGTTGAATCCATGGCTTCAGGCACATCTGATATGTGATATGAGTCTACAAGGTAATCCTTTTTATTCTTAGGAATCTCACTGATACCTTTAGCAATTTCTTTAGCTTTTGCCAATCTGGTTGTAGCTCTCGTTATAGGTCCTGTAGATGATGAAAAAAACTGTTTACCTTTGTTTATTGGTTTCTTAAGCAATGGAGTTCCTTTTGCCTGTTTCCTGGTACCTGCTTCAACATATTAAGAGTGATATTTTATAACTATGACATTTTATTCTTTGATCGATGGATTATACATGGATTTAGACTTCAACCTGTACTTGTTGGTAACCCTAGTAGAATTCCTTCTAGGTTTTTGAGACACAGACACACCTTTATCCTTTGTCCTTTTGACTGCAACGTCCCTTTTACTGGTTGATGGTGATTCATGCTTGACTGTAGTTTGAGTATTAAAATATTCATCTAAATCTTCTTCCCCTTTAACATCTTCCTCAGAAAAAAATTCAATTTCTGGATCCAACTTAGGTCTTTTACCTCTGTTATTCTTCTTCACCCTGATATCAGGCGTTTATTCTTTAACAGGGGTTTCATCAATTGAAATATTTTGTTTCTTTGTAACTGTTGATACTGAGAGGGGGGTGAATCAGTATCAAGTACAATTTAAAACCTTTTTCAACTTATACTTAAACCATTCAACTATATCCAATGAGAAATGAACAATAGTATAAGA
>JZKD02S0100136.1:901880-917128 GCA_000966675.3 Picea glauca
ATTTCACCATAAGGGGACCACTTTGGAGTTCATACATATTTACTTCTTATCAACCATGAAAAAACAATAATGAGTCATATTTACATCAAACACTATTGGGTCCATTACCCAAAACGTTATGCTACGGGTCTTCAAGGGTTGACATCAATGACAACCAACCTTAATCAACAGGGGAAACGTTTCAACGAGCCATGGACATCACCTTCATTGGGGATAAAGATAAATTTGTGTTCATCTATCTAGATGACATAACAGTCTTTTCCAGATCTGATAAAGAATATTGTTGTCATCTGAGGAAAGTTTTCTTGAAATGCAGAAAGTTTGGTCTTTCCCTGAACCCCAAAAAATCACTATTTTCTATGAAGGAGGGAAAGTTACTGGGGCACACAGTATCAACTAAGGGGGTCAGAATCAATCCTATAAGGGTGGAAGAAATCCAAACATTATCATTCCCAAGGTCCATAAAAGAGGTCCAGTCTTTCCTGCGCAAGATTAACTTTCTAAGGAGGTTTGTTTCAAATTTTGCTGAATTGGTGAAGCATATCACAGCCATGCTCAGGAAGGGGAATGAAATAAAGTGAAATGTTGAACCCAAGGAATCCTTCAACCATATTAAGAAAGAATTGATTCAAGCTACCATGCTGATTATTCCTGACTATTCCAAAGATTTTCTGATTTTTTCTTTTGCTTCCTTTGATACAGTAGTAGCTATTTTGTTGTAGAAAAATGTTGAGCGAATGGAACAGCCTATATCCTTTTTTAGCAAGGCATTGAGGGATGTAGATATCAGATATGAAATCATGGAGAAACAAGCCTATGCATTGGTGAAAGCCATCAAGGTTTTCAGGATCTATGTCCTTCATTCAAGAATTATTTCTTATGTCCCTTCAGCTACTGTGAAGGACATTCTCATTCAGTCGGACATAGATGGGAAGAGGAGAAAATGGATTGCCAAAATATTTATCTTGATATGGAAATAAATCCCACCAATATAGTTAAAGGGTAAGGTTTAGCCAATATGTTGGTTGAATCTAATTGTAAATCCTTGGGGGTTAACTTCATCAATACTTGCTCAGAAAATCAGCAGGCAAAGTTGTCTAACGAAAGCTCTCTGAATAGCTTACCACTAGCAGGATGCACCTGGTATAAAAACATATTATATTTTCTGCAAAAATTAAATCCCCCTGATGGAATGGGGAAGAGAAAGGAAAGAGATTTAAAGCTCAAAGAAATCAGATATTGCCTTATTGCCCAGGTCTTATATTGGAAGGACCCTCTAGGAGTTCTTTTGAGATGTCTAAACTCACAGGAGGCCCAAAGGATCATGTTTGATTTTCATAGCAGCCTATGTGGGGGACATCATTTCTGGAAGACCACAGCCTACAAAATTCTCAAGGCCGGGTACTACTGGCCCATTTTATTCACTGATATTTGCAGAAAAATTAGAGCCTGTATCAAATGTAAAAAATTCTCAAGAAAGCAGCAGCTCAAATCCTTGCCACTAAAGCCTGTAGTAGCTTCAAAACCCATTGAGCAATGGGGGTTGGACTTCATTGGGGAGATTCATCCTTCTTCAAGTGGTCAACACAGATGGATCTTAACTACAACAGATTATTTCACCAAATGGATAGAAGCCATCCCTACCAGGAGTGCTTCACACAAGGTAATCATCAATTTCTTGGAGGATATCATAGCAATATTTGGCTATCCTAGAAGAATTATCACTGATAATGATGCATATTTCAAGTCTGATCCTTTGATCAAGTTCTGTGAGCAGTTTTGGATTTCATTAATTCACTCCACTCCTTATTATCCCAAAGGAAATGGACTGGCAGAGTCCTCTAAAAAAAGTTTGATCAAGCTTATTAAAATACTATTAGAGGATAATAAGAAGGAATGGGATTCAAAGATAAAATTCACTCTATGGGCTGATCGAGTGACATCAAAAAGATCCATAGGTATCTCCCCTTTACAACTTGTTTATGGAACAGAAGTTGTTTTCCCTTCTCAACTGGCTCTACCTGTAATGAAATTGTTTTAGGATTATCAAGGGGATCCTGATGACATGATCAGAAAGATTCATCAACTGGTGGAAGTGCAGCAGACCAGAGAGCAGGTGATGGACAAAGATCATAACCATAAGAAAAGGATCAAGCAAGTCTTTGACAGAAAGGTGAGAAAAGAATATTTCCATATGGGAGATCTAGTGCTTAAATGGGATACACCCAGGCAGGACAAAGGAAAGCATAGCAAATTCGAAGCCTTGTGTATTGGGCCCTTCAAAGTTTCTGAGATCATTCCAAATAATACCTACAGGTTGCATAATTTGGAGGGCAATGAAATTTTTGGTGGCCCTGTAAATGGGCATTTTCTGAAGATATTCTTTGTTTGAGCCACAGGTGGCTCTCATGTATTTGTAAATATTGTTTTTCTTTTGGTTTGTTTTTCAGTTCATAAGTGACTGCATAGCCCAACAACAAGGCACTGAAGCTACAGAAGAGTTCTTGGCATCTCACAGGTAGCAAGCCATCCCCCATGGAGCCTAATGTTATCACATATGTTGGTATAGGGGGTTTTCTTCCTTCAGAATGGACACCAAGGCAAAAGAATGACAAGAAGTGGGCTAAAAACCCATAAATCGGCTTAAATCCTAAGTCAGAGTTGCGATGTGACATTTTGGCGAGACATGATAAGATGCGCACAGTCTTGGGTGGTCAAGATTAGTGCACCTCAAATCGATGGTCATCGATCATATCGGGGTTTCAACATGCGAACAGGATAAAAAGGCAAAGTGTGTCGGGGAAAACAACTGCGGTTTGTGGAGGCTCTACGTGTCAGCCAAAGACCCACATCGAGGCCAAAAGTGGGGAAGTTTCAGACCTCTTTCCATAGCCCCGATATGCGTGTGTACATAAATTGTCCTATTCAGGGACGACAAGTGGCCACCCCTCATCACTTTCGATCCCTCCATATATCTTCCACTCATTGTCTCACCGGTACCTTTCCATTTCTCATCTCTCACCACCTATGCCACCTCGTTCCGCATCTCCTCCTTCCCATTACACCTCATATTCTACTTGTGTGACCCCCATGTTCTCCTTAGTCTCCTCTTCCATTCACAGTTCACCCGACCATCTCCCATCCACTCCCCCATACTGAGTGCACCCATCACTTCGTCAGCAACCATGTCTGCTGTCAAGCTTCCCCGTAAGCATCCATCTCAGATCCAGATGGAAAATGCTAAGGCTGCCATGTCCTACAGAGGTAGAATTGACTTGGGTCTTCCAAATTCCCATGAAGCAGTTATTGAGGTTGGTGGTGGAAGTTGAACATCATTTCCAACATAAACGGAAAGCCCAGAAAGGGGTTGTCAACCAATCAATTCATTTGCAGGTCTGTTCTAAGAACACGATTACGCCTGACAGAGTTTCCTTCTGACAGGAGATTACATGCATTTTATGTCAAGAAACATGTAGACGAGATGCCTTCAATGCAGACATTAGATGCATGCTTATGTAATTTGTTTTGGAGTATAAATACTCAGTTTTGATATTTTTGTAAATATCGATGGTAGAGCTAAGCTCCCAATTGTAAAGTTTTAGTGAGGCCTCTGGTTCTTTGGTTATAGACTTATATTTGAGACTTCTTGTTTAAGAGCAACCAGCCTCTTCCTTACTCTTTCTTCTAACTCTTAAAGCCCGGGAATGGATGATCCATTTGGGTGTTGTAATGACTATATAATGCAGGTTTGATTATATCAGTTCTTTGCAGCGTTTTAAGTTTCTTGAAGCTTTCAGATCTAAGAGGATCTCATATCTGAGACTTTTCCTCCAAAGGCTGCTAGAAAACTAGATGTCCAGAGAATACTTTCATCTCTATCTCATTTTTCCTCCACCTACTCACCACTATGCAAACTTACTGGCCTAAGATAGATCAATACCTCACTTAGTGTTGTATTTCCAACCCAGTTTTCTGAGTTAAAACGATATTATTCTGAGTTTACTCCCATTCGATCACCCTTTATGAACAACCTGTGACATATAAACTAATGGGTATCAGGCTTACTCCTATTGCAATCCAGGAGTGACTCCTGGTGCTAACATGCACAATTGGCTTCCCCTGAACACTAATCCATCTTGGATCAGATATTCAGTCCATGGGATTTTGTTTCCCAATAAAGGATTCTTGCATGCTTCATAAGCTTCTTTAAAATCTGTATCTTCTCTATACATCTCCTTGAGATGTTCAAACCCTAAGGTCTCCACTTGGAATTCATGTACAATTAAAATCCTCTTTCTCAAAGCATCTGCAAATTTGTTAGCAGTTCCAGCAGTGTGTTTGATAACAAAAGTAAAATTCTGCATAAATTCTACCCATTTTGCATATTTATGATTCAAATTTTCTTGCTTAGTAATAAATTGGAAAGCTTGATTATCACTGTACAAGACAAATTCTTTAGGAATTAGATAATTCCTCCATTTTTTCAAAGATTGAATCACTGCATAAAATTCCTTGTCATTGTAGTAGCCGAATAAATTTAACATCAAATAATTAATCAAACAAAACAGTAACTTCTACTTGATTTATGAAACTCGGTAATTTCTTATAAATTCAGCACATACGCATAAAAATTGATCAATGAATAATAAAATTCATAATAGAATAAACAAATACGAAATTTAAAATACCTTGGTATGATGCTAACCCTCCGCTTGTCTTGTTGTTTGTTGCTGAAATTTGTCAACACTGCCCAAACCTTGTTCCGCCCTGCCAACTAGGACAACTTCCTAGCTCCAGGATATCATATGGATATCCTGGCCCCCGTGCCCAAAACCCCCAGCAAATCGATACCCCCATGCTTCTAATTCACCAAAATCCCCCAAAGCCAAACTCCCCACACCAGCCATCTCCACCCCAAATTCACTCACCAAAAATCCTCCTCCCCCCCAAAATGCTTCCTTCCCCTAAATGAAAAATATATTTTCACCCCCCGACTCTCCCCCGTCATATTCCCCTTTCCCCGACTCCCCCCTTTCATTAACTTCCTTATCCATTTATTTATTATCTTATCCCCTTATAATTAATATCTTATCCCTTTATAATTAATATCTTATCCCTTTATAATTAATATCTTATCCCTTTATGTTCAATGTCTTATCCCTTCCCGTGTACGTAAGTCTTTTTTGTTTTTAAACAATATAATTTATTAACTCTTTTAAATTTATTACCCTGTTCATTCAATGTGATAGGTAATTAATTTAATTAATTAATTAATTCAAAGTATAACAATTAATTAATAAATAAATATTTAATTAGTATCATTATACCAATCTTGTTTAATTAATACCATGTTAAGACAATTAATCCCCTAATTAATTTTTTACTTAATAATCCTTAAACATATATTCAACTAGGGTTGTTACAGTCATGCATGGAATGATTTTGCTTGGCATCATTCAGTTTCTCATTGAAATAAGCAACTGGTCTATTGTCCTGACTCAAGACTGCTCCAATAGCTAATCCACTTGTGTCGCATCTCACCTGAAATGTTTTTCCAAAATCTGGTAAGACCAAAATTGGCTTTTTTGTGATTTTCTCCTTCAACACTTTGAAACTTTTTTCATCTTCCTCTGTTCAACTGAAGGACTTGTGTTTCCTCTTCACAGTGTCTAGAATGGGTGCACATATGCCACTGAAATTTATGATTAATTTCCTATAAAAACTTGCTAACCCATGAAAACTTCTTACCTCAAATATGTTGCTCGGTGATGGCCATTCTCTGATCGCTCTCACTTTTTCTGGGTCCATATTCAATTCATTTGAAGAGATTACGAAACCCAAATATATGAGCTCCTTCTTCATAAAATAAATCTTCTTCAGATTTATCAGCAATTTCTCTCGCTGCAACTTTTCCATCACTGATGTCAAATGTTTTAAGTGTCCTTCCTTCATCTTGTTGAAGATTAGTATGTCATCCAGATATACTATGACAAATTTTCCTATGAAGTCTTTCAACACTTCATTCATTAATCTCATAAATGTTCTTGGTGCATTTGTCAACCCAAACGACATGACCTGCCATTCAAACAGTCCTTCGTTTGTCTTGAATGATGTTTTCCATTCATCTTCCTCTCTCATTCAGATTTGATGATATCTTCTCTTCAAGTCTATCATGGAAAAATAGCTTTCTCCACTCAGACAGTCCATCAAATCATCCATCCTTGGTAAAAGAAATTTGTACCTAATGGTTATCTTGTTGACGGCTCGAGAATCTGTACACATCCTCCATCCCCCATCTTTATTTAGACTTAGTACGGTCGGTACTGCACATGGTCTTAGGCTTTCCCTGACTAACCCCTTATCCAACAACTCCTGGACTTGATTCTTGAACTCCTCATTCTCTCTATGTGTCAACCTATAAGCTTCTTTGTTTGGTAAACTAGCCCCCGAAATAAGGTCAATATGATGGATTATGCTCCTAATGGGTGGAAATGAGTGTGGTAGCTCATCCACGACTATATCAGCAAAGTTTTCTAACATTTCCTATATTTCTACAGGCAAATCTTCTACAGAAGTATTTGTAAGGATAACTCTAGGCTTCCTCACAACAACAAACTGCATTTCTTTCTCCTTCTTGACTTCATTCAAGAGTTCCTTCCCGCTCATGAGAAGAATGCTTGAACTAGCTTTTGCCTTTGGCTCCTTGTCTTCTATGGGTAATAACATATGTGTTCTACCATTCTTTTCTAGAGTATGGGTATTCTTCCTTCCATCATGAACAACCTTTCGGTCATACTGCCACGGTCTCCCCAATAAAATATGACAGACATTCATAGGAATTAGATCACACAGTATTTCATCTTTGTAACCTCCTATTTTAAATTCAACTTGCCATTGTTGACTTACCATGACTTGATGTCCTTTCTGCAACCAAGATACCTTGTATGTCTTTGGATGTGCAGTTGTCTTCAATTCCAGCTTCTCCACCATCTCTATGGATACTAGATTGTCAATGCTCCCACTGTCTATGATTACTTTGCAAACTCTGTCTTTTGACTTGCAAGTAGTTCTAAACAGGCTTGTTCGTTGAACTGGTTCCTCTAGTTCCTTTCCTAATTTAATAAGGATCTTCCTCATCATGAGGTTTCTTCCTCCTTTTGTTACTTCTGCTTCCACATGCTTCTGTGCTTCAGCAATATGTGCTTCTCCTCCTTCTCTCTTTTTGTCTGGATATTTGTGTCCTTCTTTTCCACAAGTATAACATTTAACCACGTCTCCTCTAGCTCTTCCTCTTCCTCTACCTCTAGAAAAAGAACTTTTTCCTCCATGTTGTCCTTCTTTAGAACTTCCATCCTTATCATGGTGACTATGTTGTTTGTTAGCTTCAGGCTTCAACTTCTGGAACTTCTCTCTGTCAGTTCCCTTTCCTCTACTTGAATTTCTGCCTATGCTTCATTGGCTTTGCTTCCTGGCCAATTTTTCCTCATCTTTCAAGGTTGCTTGATAAGAATCCTCGACCTTACTGACAGACATCATGTTGATCTCTTCTTGGATTTCATACTTGAGCCCATTGATATATCTTGTTGTCTTCTCATCCTCATTCTATTTCTGTCCAGCCCTGATGTTCAGTCAGTAAAATTCCTCAGTGTATTCTTTCACTAATAAACCCCTTTGTTTTAGGTTCTGCAATCTTCTGTAAATATTGATTTGGTAATCCTTCAGGATAAATTTGGCCTTCAAATTGGCTACCATCCTATCCCAATTTTTTATTTTTTGCTTACCATTTCTCCTGCGTTCGGCTTGCATTTCATCCCACTATAACACTTCATGACCTTTCAGTCTTGTCACTTCATGCTTCACCATATTTTCTTCTTCGATATCTTCATAATCGAAGTATTTTTCCATAACACGTACCCACTCTAACAATTCTTCAACTTCTAAATTTTCTTCATACATAGGTACCTCTATTCTTTCTCTGGCTCCTATCTTTGAAACAAATTTTATCAAGCGATCTTGTGCAGCATCCTCTACTACATTTTCTTCGACCTCTTCTTATTCTTTGTATTCAGCTTCACGAACATCACCAACATCTAGTGCTCTCCTCTGTGTTGTCTCCATGGGGTCCAATCTCATTCGAAGCCGCCTCATTTCTTCTTCCATTTTCGCATTCTCTCTGTGCCTTCTGGGTGGAATGATTTCACTACGTCACCTACAAACATAAATAAAATTTATTTGATACCACAAATGATACCAACTTTCCTCCTTTATATTTTTGTCTGTTGTCTGCAAACAAACTTAAAACTTGGCTCTGATACCACATGATGCAGCCCCCCTACCTTCGCAGGGTCTGCCGACCTCCTGGTCACTGGATCGTTCTTCTCCTCAAGCTGGAACAGCTCTTTGGTTTCCTGCTAGAACGTTTACTAACAAAACCATGGGTTCAAATATGAAACTCATTCCATGCGTACAAGCATCAGACATGAGCTTCCCCTCCGCACGACCACGGGTCGTGACCGCACGTCTATACAAAAGGGGCATCGTGTTTCGTGATTTAGGGAATGTAGGCCTAATGCCACTCTAACACTCCAACCTATGAAACCTAACTAGGGGCCTATCAAGCGCTACCCCTCTCTCCTATGCACTCGGCATGACCTTCCTCTAGGGACTAGGTCCTAGCTCCCAATTATTTCAGGATTTCACGATTTGGAGAACTAGCAAGCGGTCTTTCCTCCCCTTCCGAATCTCTAATTCACGAATATACGACGACTCCAAATCCTCCGCTAACCAATGGTCCACATTAATTTGGTGATTCACCTTTCGCAAATTTGGTGAAATCTTCACTTCCTTTTTCCCGATGACTAAATCTCTGAAACCGTGACCATGTTAGATCGATGGTTGATAGGTATCCCTATCCAATGGCCTAGATCAAATCAAGATTTTGCATATTGGAACTTTGTGTATCGCGAATTTGAAAGGATATTCTCCTCTACTCTCTTGATCCTCAAAATGTCGAAATTCTCCATAGACAATCAATGGTCCAGATCTCTCCTCAATCAGTGGCTAGGATCTTTTTGCAATTTTGTTTTTCACAAGTTCCATGAATCTGCCCTTTGACTTTTCCCTCCTGTGATTCAGTGAAATGTTGATCTCTCGCCACCCATCCCTCCCAATGGATGGTTCTGATGATATCGATATTTCACGACTTGCATCCTCTAAGTCACGACCTCCTTTACTTTCCCGACTCTCGAAATGTCGATATTTCGGAGCACCCCAAATCCGACGGTTCACACTCCTCTAGATCAAATGGCTCATATCAAATTGCGATTTCACATTTCGCAAGTTCTCACTACTTGAACTTTGACTCCTTCCAGTCACGAGTCAGTGAAATGATGATATGATTCCACCTGTCCTCTGATGATAGACAGTCCCAATGATTTCGGGACTTGGGACTTCGCAAAGTCCACCCTCATGTGCATTGTTGAAGGGTTTAACCCTCATGCATATTCCTCCAGATCCAATGGTTGTTGGCCCACATGACAGATCCAATAGTTCAGATCTGTTTTTCTTCCTGCGCTCTCTTCTGAATGTCTGTACATGGATTCGGTGGTCCAGATATTTTCCTTGTAGCTTATCCGATGGATGGTGTGCTCCTCCTCCTGAGCTTTTGCGCTTTCTTCCCAGAATTAGAATATTTCGACACTTCGAAGGTTTGAACCTTCACTTATCCTATGAGTCCAACTCCTAGATCTCGTCAACACTTGTGAAAGTGATATTCCTTTTGAGCTTCATCCCTTGAAGGATTTTTTATCTCCCATGCACACCTTGCGTTCTAGGGATTTCGAATAACTCAGTTCGAAGGATGTTTCTAAAAAAAAGAAAATGCTTCTCTCCCACCTGGCGTTCTTTGGATTTGGTTCTTCTAAGATTATTAGCTTCTTGACGTTGTGCACACCTTTCACTTGGTCTGAGTTTCTTTGATTCTCTCTGAACTTCTCGTTGAGTCAATCTAAGATTCAGTTGACACACTCCTTGCGTTCGAGATGCACACCTTGCATACAAGTATCATAAGAGAAATGATTGAAACTCAACCAGCTTCGTCACAAACTCATACAGTCAATCTCTCGAACACTCATACATGAAATTAACTTGTAACAAATCATACACACAGAATAACATTTGTTCAATCTCACATGAAATGAATATACTCCAAGGATTTGGGACAATTTTTTGTCTATTCTATTCATTCATGAAAACGAAAATACAAAGTGTTTTTGCTACTCTACTCTACTCTATTGATCTCTCTATTATGTCTCTTACATTCTCTATCTTACAATGCAACACTGAAAAACTATCTAAGGATTTCTCCATAAGCTCTCTCATCCTATTATGAAATCTATCATTTCAAATTCAAAGCTATTACCTACTCTTTCCTATTACAATAACTACTAGTTATTTCCAGATAGAGTCGACACTCCATATCTGCAGTTCTTACAGTCCTTTAAGAATTTACAAACAAGTTACATTTTAAAATGTTGTTACAAAAATATCTCAACAACCCATTAAATTCTTATTTAAATGCTCGATTTGAAATTCTTTCATTGTTAAGATGTCCTCTATTTGCCTCCACGGATGCATTGTTGACTTTGAAGGAGATGCTCCTGCATCAATATGCCCCCCTTGGCTCATATCATAGAGAGGAAAAAATAGAAGAATTTTGAGATTTGAATAATGACCATACTTGAATCCCATTAGAAATCAACCAAGAAGCTCTTATTATGCACAAGTGAATATTAGCATTTATGACTTCGAAAACACTAGTGCATTATATCCTTGATACATAAACAATCCAAGTTTGAATTGTAATCTAGCAGTAAAAATCGAACACTTAAACCATAGAAAAAAATGGAAAGTGAGTGAAGGAACTTTGGATAAGTGGGATCGTGAGACAATGAAAGGTATCTAAATATTTCTCACTGTGGAAAGGTGGTAAAGCTCCCATTGACAAAGAAACATCATGAGAAAAAAAATAGAATTAACAAAGAGTATAGATAGATCATCCCATATTATGATTGATCAAATGTATAGGACATCATTACAACATAGGGTGATTCCTCCATAAGAAAAATCTACAATAATGAAAAGATAAAGGGGGCAAGGTATTTCATTCCAAGTGTTTATTGAGAATTACATTAAGGAACTAATGAGAAGTTGGATTACCTAAAACTAATCCTATGCAATAGCAATAGCTTCCATTCATATTTTAGCAATTAGGAAAATGCCCATTTTGCAGAAGTTTGAGGGGGGACTCTCTAAACACACCATTGGACCTTGTCATTTAATTTCTACATGTGGTCTTTCCAACACTATTGAAGCTCCTGGGATTTGGTATCTAACATATCTAATCTTTTAGTGCTTGGTTTTGTAATTTTGGTTATGGTTTTAAGCTCTCTTAGCTTTTGGTTTCTTTCACTAAGGTTTGTTGGTTTCGATTCATATGTTTGTTTCTAGTTTTTAGTAGTTGGGGGAACTGATTTTATTTAGTCTCTTTTTTCATTCCCCGTCTTGTCAAGTTTCTTGTCTATTTAGTGCCTATGGATTATGTTAGTACTCAAATTTGTATGTTAAAAATTTTGGCATTTGGCCAATAGGAAAGGCGCTACCAGAATCCATGCATTCTTGTAGAAAAAACATTAACATCCAAGTAGCATCAAGGGTCGTGTACAAGCACTCGAAATCAAGAGCCCAAGTGTATTCACAAGTGGAAAAACAAAGTCTGAGCTAAGTCTTTAGGTGTCAAGGAGTGAAGAAGCCTGCGATCTACAATCCTCATTCAAATTTTTGATGTAGCATGATGTGCCAAGAAGCTATAAAAACATTCATAAGTAAGTTTACAAGTGGATTCCATGTTCGAAAAGCTAAGGCATCAATATCTTGCATGTCATCATTCACCCAGCTATGGACCAAAATTCCAACAAGATCATTTCCATGAAAATTTTCCTCTATCAAATATCAACAAAGGTAAATAAGGTGTTAAGGTCATGGTCAGGAAAGAAAGGGGAGAACATATCTATTTATTTTGAATCAACTATGTAATATTCCCATGGAATCCTGAGCCAGTATACTTATTGACTTTAAGTGAAGCTCATACACAGGAAGGAGTTCATGCACATATAGAAAGTGCCAAATGTTGATGGAAATGCCAACAAACTGCCTGGTTCTAAGTGTCAACACAGGTGTTTGAAGCATTTGAAAACAAAATAATTTTTACCAACCAAAAAATGCCAATTATAAGTATTGGACCATGAAGGGTATATTTTCTTAGTAATGGAACATCAATATGCTCAGCAATGTTAACTTTCATACAATTAGTTGAAGGATGATTCCCAGAGATGGAGAAAATATTAGTTCCTGTCATTATTATAGGAGGTGAATTTTGGGCTCCATTTCCGATAAAACGATAAAGAATCTTCCAAACCAGTTAAAAACCACCTCCAAAATGGACCCATTTACCTTGCTCGCAAGCAGTTTTAGGAATTTCACAATTATTTGGGAGAAAATCTCATCTGATTAGAACTAAATTTTTCAAAACATTATTTTCACGTGCCCAGTAAAGTCAAACAATCATCTTCAGATTGCAAGAAGAAGGGTTGACAAATCCTCATGGTCAAACAAGAAAGTAGTCCATTATTTCTAAGGATTGATTCGAGTAATTAAAGGTTTTTTATGTAAATATCTCAAAGGGGATTAGAAATGAGATTTGGAGTAGAGCATATGCTAGTAAAGGATATTCTGATCCAAATTTTAAGGTAAAATCCAACATATCCAAATCATTCCATATTTCAAAGCAACAATTCTTGATATGCAAATCCACATTTGAACAAGAAATCCCAACTAATCCAAATTTTGAGGAAAAAGATCAATTAACAGAATATACATATTGCACATTTTTTAGCAGTTAAATTACAAGTGGCAGGGCTTTTCCTAGGCACAGGATTACTTGACAATTATAGTCAAACGTCAAATTATTGAGACATAAAAATCAACATCAGTTCCATCATTTGACAAGTCAATTCCAGATCACAAATTTCTAGGCATAGGATTTTCAAATATTTGCAGATGTTTTGCAGCATATCTGAAATTTATTTTATTTTGTTCTAGAAATTTGTTATAGTTCATTTTTTGTACAAAACTATAAAAATTATCATTTGGAATGGAAGATGGGGGGGAGGTTAAGAGCAGTGGAATTTTGAAAACTTTGTTTCAGATTGTAATACTAAGACTTATTTCATTTGGTACTAAATGGAAAAGGCTATTTGATGCTTAGACCTTCTTTCTTGTCTCTATTTCCAATCTTTTCTTACTTGAATGCATATTATATTTGCTAATAATTTGATATGTTTTGTCTATGAATTAAGAAAGTGAAGATTTTATTGTTTCTTGTTCATTACCAGATCTATATTTAAGTACATGTCTTTGTTTCTTGAATGATATTTAAGATCAAAGATTTCTTATTTTTATAGCCCTAAAATTTCCTACTGATGCATACATGGAATTGGCCTTTCTACTTGCACAATTTACCAAATTACTGCTAAGACTCTCTCTTAAAAAACCATTTTTTGTAGCATGTACACATACTATTGCACTACTTCCCATGTACATATGATAGCTACATATTATACAACCCGCATACATATGCTAGATGCATACTAAACAACCTGTGTTTGCCTCCAAAAGTTGCAAGGAATTCAATGGAGTTTACAGGCTATCGAGGGTTTCCCAACCAATTCACCCATTGTATCTCGTCCCCAAACCTAATAACCATATTTTTTCATATAAAGGAGGTATTTGGGTCTCATTCCAACATCAAGCATTAGAACAGAGAAACTATACCAAAATCCCTTCCCCGTTTAGCCCAAGATTTGAAGCCCTTTCTGAGATTTGGCCTCAGCATTCCCCCTCCATCCCTCTCCCTATAAAATCCCTTCCCTACTTCCCAAGGAGATCAATTTATTGTGAGAGCTATTACGGGAACAATGCACTTGGATTTGTAGTAAGAGGATCCTAGACCAGGTTCACGGAGTGTCTTCCAACGAGAAGGTTGTAACTTTTGTAATCTTCACAATTGAATAAAATAATTATGTTTATGTCCCAAATATTGTGTTTTTTTTCTTATTTGATTAATGAATTCACATTTTTATTTGAACCCTAACACTGATAAGTAGAGATACAATATATTGTATCTTTTTTGTTTAAATTGTTTGCAGGTCAGCTTTGGGAGGAGACCAACAGTCCAAGAAACTACAAAGGAGAAAGAGGTCTACACCAACCAAAAGGACCTAAGGTACACCCTCTTTCCCTTCTCTTATCTTTTAAGGTCATATTTTTGGGGCTTGTTTAGAAATAGGATCATATTTTAAGGGATATCAATGCTCTACGTATACTCTGACCTAATATAGGAATAGGGGGATTTTCCCTGCTAGCATAATTGACGACTCCACTGGGGAGTGTCTTTAGGGTCTTAGTGGGAGATATTGGTTTAATTTAATTTTCAGTTTCTTTTTGAGCTTTCTGAGTGTTTTGAGTCAGGTTGGGTCTCCGGTCACCTTTCAGGTTCCTACCAGCTTCCCTCTCCCAAGTTGTTTGTCCAAACTTTTTCTTTTTTTTGAAAATTTACAGAGGTGTGCGCCATGTTCTCCATACAACACACGTACAAACGCGGTATGCATTATATACATCCCATGTAGATACATAGGTTGGTCATGCACAACACACGTATCTGTTGTTTTGGAGAATTTTTTCAAAAGATTTTCTTTTTCCTACAAGAAAATTATGGTTCCCAGGTCTTCCTGAGTTCCAAAAGCCTCTGTTGTTTGGGGTTTAGACAGTTTGCAGGCTCAGATTGTTTATGAAATAAAATAAATAAATATTATTGTCTCTATGTGTTTCCTATCTTTTTTGTATTATTTTTATCTTATGTAGTTTCTTTTAACATCTTTTGTTAGTTCTTCTTTGATTGGAAGAAAATAATAAATAAATAAATAACTAGTTTTTTAGGTCTCTTTCTTTCTTTGCATTTTCTTTGCATTGTTATTTGAAAAATAAAAACAAATTAGCATAGCATTGTGTGTTGGATACACCTACCACACTTAGAGGGGGGGGTGAATGAGTGTGGGGATATTTTTCCCAAAACTTCCCTCTTACACAAAACTCATTAGTTAGCATTCAACATTTACTCATTACTCATTGTT
>JZKD02S0100136.1:938549-950261 GCA_000966675.3 Picea glauca
CCTCATGTTGAATGTTATCCTTTAAAGTTCCTATGAATACATCAGTCAAGTGCTCATCTGGAATATCGGTTACCTTTATATTCAATCTTTGGAAGTTCTCAATGTGCTCGGTAATAAAACCCTTTTGCTTGAGATTTATCAATTGGCTAAAGAAGGTAAAACACCTTCTTGAGACTAGTCAATAGGGCTAGTCAGATACCCTATCTTACACAGGGTGTATCTACAAATTTAAGATGGCCCAGAAGCTGAAATTTTTACCAAAGATACACTACTAATTTTTGTAAATGGCCTCTGGAGTTAAGGGTCTGAAACGTTACAGAATTTTTTTTATAGTAAAACTTCTGCAATGACTCCTTTCAGGATGATTCCAAAACCCTATCTTGTACAGGTTGTATCTCCAAAAGTATAAGCCCTCAGGAGCTGAATTGTTAACCCAACATACCTTGATCCATCTTCTAAATACCCTCCAAGACGTTACTTCTGAAACATTGTAGAAAACAAGTTATAGCGAAAATTCCATGGTGTCTCAGATGTAGCAGCGAATCCCCAAGACCTTGAGCTCTGATACCATATGTTAACAACCAAACATCAATATAGCATATAAAAAACTCAGGAAAAGTACTCGACGCCTTGAAAAAAAGATAATTTCAGATAATAAGCCTCTTCGAGGGGGCAACCTCCTTTTACCCCACTTAAATGTTCAAGTACAAGATGATTCAAATGAAAATGTCTCCTTGGTATATATAGGAGACTAGGAGGTATAATTACAAATAATGGCCTAAAGCTGACATAATTAAAATAACATTACTAATCTAAATTGAAACTAATGGCCTGAAGCCGACATAAATAAAATAGCATTACTAATCTAATATGCCCCAATTAAGGGGTAATGAGCCAATATTAGGGCTTAACAAAGTCTCTACCAGTGAATCCTATGGTAGTTGCAGGACCCTTTCAGCAGTGGGGCCTGGACTTTATTGGGGAAATTAATCCTGATTCAAGTGGTCAACACAGATGGATCTTAAATACAACAATTCATTTCACCAAATGGATAGAATCTATTCCCACAACGAATGCTTCTCACAAAGTAGTCATTGGTTTCCTTGGAGATATTATAGAAAGGTTTCGTTGTCCGAACATAATCATCACTGACAACGTTGCATCCTTCAAGGCCCAGCCATTGGTCAAATTTTGTGATCAGTTCAGAATTTCATTGATCCACTCCACCCCCTACTATCCCCAAGGCAATGGACTAGAAAAGTCCTCTAAAAAACTTCTTATAAAGACTATCAAAAGACTGCTAGAAGACAACAAGAAAGCATGGGATTCAAAGCTCAAATTTTCCCTATCGGCTGACAGAGTGACAACAAAGAGATCTATGGGTGTCTCTCTTTTTCATCTTGTGTATGGAACTGAGGCCATCTTTCCTTCTCATATTTCCTTGCTTGTGGAAAAATTATTCCAAGACTACCAAGGGGAGCCTGATGATATGATCAGAAGAATACAGTAGCTGGTAGAAGTGCATCAGAATAGAGAGAAGATGTTGGAAAAAGAACATGAACATCAATAGAAGATCAAGCAGGCCTTTGACAGGAAGAGCAGTAAAGAGGATTTCCAGCTGGGAGATCTAATAATCAAATGGGATGTGTTAGCGACATTTCCTGCACAGGGATGTTTTCCTCTCCGATTTGAGACCTCTAATGTAAACAAAAGAGAGTCTGATCATGGACACAAGGAACAGCAAAGGAGATCTAGACCGTCCGCCTGATAAGGGACGCGTGGCAAGAGATCAGCGTCATCAGGAAATTCCCGACAAGAAAGCGCCCATCGGAGAACTTGAAGCCATCGGGATATCGGGGATCTTGGGGATGAGTAGTTTGTGCACTTCAAAAAGGAGAACCATGAAACCCCGATGGAGATGGTCAAGGGCATGTGGTGGTGGTCACTTGGACCAGGGCCTAGTCAAAAGGCTAGCACGGAAGGAGCCTTCGGGAATCGGAGATTCGCGAGTCTAGAGGACTTGTGAATCATGACATCATGAATGCCGAAACTCCGATGGAGGGTTTGACTATGGTCACTCGGAAGCAGGTCATATGGATCAGGTTCCCGCCAGTAGGGGCTAGCTCATTGAGGTGGAGCTCATCAGAAATCGGGTATCGAAGTTTCGAGGAGCAAGCGCCCCTTGTTTTTTGCATTTTGAAATCCCGAACCCCGAATTCCCGATAGCGCTCAGGACCGGGCCCATGGTTCTGACGCCCGGTCACAAGAAAGGAGGTCTGAAGTGAGGGGCGCTTTCGTTTTCATTTGGCCAAAGGTGCCGAATTTATTCTCAGAAGGGGGGCACTGTGCTCTACCGACTCCAGCCCAATGAGATTTGGATCTCGGTACCTGCTCATAATGGATAAAGGAGAAAGAGGGTGGGTGAAGCCTCACATCACCCATTTATTGCAGAGTATGGAGGTCCCAGTTGAAATTTACTCAGTAGGGTCCCTTGTACCGATTCTCTTCAGGAAAGCTACGTCGAGTCTCCAACTCACCAGGGCAACCTGTACACGCTAGTTGAAATTTCAAAGGGCTCAGCTACCCCCTGGCGTGAGCCATGCTGAATTAAAGGTAGCGTATGACAGAACAATGCAGGCCAGATTTGATTGAGGCGACACCATCCACTGAAATTTTTGAGACGCCTCTGCTGGGTGAAAGGAAGGGAAGAGTATATGTAGGCATTTTTTCCATTTTTGTAAGCATCGATGGTTGAGCAGAGCTCCCTACTGCAATGTTTTAGCAGCTATTCTAGTTTTCAGCTTATGCATCTGTATTTGAGATATCTCGTTTATGACAGACAGTTTTTCTTGTTCCATCTGGTTTTCTTCTCATGCTTAAAGAGTTCATGACTGACTGAGTCACGCGAATTATTACAGTTATGTTATGATAAATGATTTATCGTTGCATTATTGTATTCTCTGGTTTTTGTATTTAAGTGCAAGAAGACCTTGCGTTTGGATGCCTTCTTCTACAGTCTGTTAGGAACCTGTCGTTTGTAACAGACCTTCGCACTCCTTCCATACAAATCTTCCATCTGTTCACCATTTACTACACTCAATGTCTGAAGTTTATAAAGACCTCACTCACCCATGCATGCCTGGCCTAGTTTAGGGTTGGAATGATATCATTTCGAGTTGGCTTCCATTCATTCACCCCATCTATAAACAAACCATGACACAAAAACTGATGGGCGTCGGGCTCTTCTCCTGATAGAAATCCAGGAGTGACTTCCGTCACCAACATTTCTGGCGCCGTTGCTGAGGACGAAGTTGAATATTTTCCCCGGGATTGAACGACAATGATTAGCTAATTCTGAAGGTGCATCAGAGATCAGAACTATTGATATTGTTGTTGTGCACCTGGTGACTCCATTGTGACGACTTCGTTGGGGAGAACCTTCTCTATCAATTGTGGCTTTTAGAGGCACACACACGCGGTCTCATCCACAGCTGCACCTAGATACACCTGAAACCGATCCGGAGGTGGTCCTCAAAAAAGGAAAGGCCCCTGAAGAAGAAGCTTCCACCGCCTAAGCAGGTAATCCACCATATCCTTCTGTAAGAACTCTGTTTTCTTCCCCTCAGTTTCTTGATAGACCTCCTTCACAAGTTTCCCGTTTCCTGAATTTTGGAAGTGCTCCTGCTGAGTTTTCCCCTCCTGGTCTGGGATTGGAGGGAGAAATCCATGTCACTCCATCCTCCTTGAATCACCTCTTGTTTCCCACCCCACTCCGAGATTCATTCCCGGTATCCCCTTCGCAAACTCCTTCTCCTCTGAGTTCTCCTCCACCTAATATTCCTATGGCCGGAGAAAATCCCCCTATGACCGAAATAGAGGTCATCATAGCCGCTATATATGCTCCCCTTGTGCTACCACAGCCTCTCAATAACCTCCCAGCAGAAGGGTACCTTAAGAAGCTGCCCAAATTTACAGGTGAGGGGGACATAACTGTCGAAGAGAACCTAGCAGCCTTTTACACTTTCACGGATGATAATGTTATCATGCACACAGACATATGGATGAGAATTTTTTCCCATAGTCTCTAAGGAGAGGCTAGAAAATGGTTCAGGTCCCTGCCTCCTGGATCTATTGATGGGATCAGAGCTTTAGATAATGCCTTTTTGAGACAGTGGGGAGATAAAAAAGACTTCATGTATTACATGACAGAGTTTGGGTCGTTGAAGAGAAAGGAAGGAGAGTCTTTTTCTGACTTCTCCAAGAGGTTTAATAAAATGTACAATAGAATCCCTGCTGAGATAAAACCCTCCGAACCCTCTGCAATGATCACTTACTCCAGCGCCTTTGATCCTGATTTATGCCTACTGCTGAGAGAGAGAAGAGTTGCTACGCTGGCCCACATGCAAGACGTAGTCGTGGAGGTAGAATCCAACATATTGGTTGTCAACCGACTCAGGAACGTCGGTGATAGAACTACCTCCAAGAACAGGCCTGAAGCTTCCTCATCCAGCTCCTCTCCCCTGCCCCATCAGACAGATGAGACAGCTAGAATGCTAAAATCACTTGCTGCCAAGGTAGAGAGGTTGGAATTAGAAGGGAAGCCCATGTACAGAAATCCCCAAAACAATGATAATAGAGGTTTCAGACGACTGGCTAACAATATGCCTCAGGTTTTCCCGAGGGAACAGAGGGGAAAGGACAAAGAAGACCAAAGGGTTCAATCCCCCCTCCAAAATAACCTGGTAGATCATGAGGAAAGAGAGGAGATAGACAAGTTTGGCCCTGAAATTCACTGTATTGAAGGAACTCCCCCTTTTCCCCATTTGACGCATTCAACATATAAAGAATCATTGATGAGTGCTCAAATTCATGAGTTGGGGAAAGAAGAAAGGCCTAGTCACACTTCTAACAGATATAATCTCATGTCTATAAGAAAAGAAGGAGACTTCGACAACTCAGACCAGCCCCTCATAGCAGATAGGCCTACTAAAACTGCAGCAGTCGCATCTAAAGAAAAGAAAACTCAGAGTTCTTCGCTAGCAGCCAAAGAACCTGTCACTGAGGTAAGAGAAGCTCCTAAACCTACCCCCTCCTTCAATTTTGAGCATGAGATTCAGAAGATTAGGATTCCTGTACCCCTCTTTGAGCTAGTTAAAAATGAAGACTTCAAAAGGTCCCTCTCCAAGTTGCTACAATCAGACCCCCCCCCCAGCCTCCCTCTGACTCAATAAACCTTCAAGATGAAAATTCTGCAGTCGTCTTAGGGCCCATGGTAGAAGATAGAGATGATTCATCCTCTCCCTTCTACACATCCCTAAATATACATGATAAAGTGTTTCATAAGTGCCTCATGGACTCAGGGGATTCCCATAACCTTATGCCCAAAATAGTGATGGAAGAGCTGGGATTAGAAGTGACCAGGGCCTACCATGATTTATACTCTTTTGATTCTAGGAGGGTACAATGTTTGGGAGTCATCAAGGACCTGGTGGTTTCTCTTTTTCAGCTACCCATGAAGAGTGTGGTCATGGATATTTTGGTAGCCGACGTTCCCCCAAAATTCGGTATGCTGTTGTCTAGATCATGGATCAAAAAATTGGGAGGGACACTACAGATGGATCTCACGTATGCTACCATTCCGGTCTTTGGAGGGGAACGAAGGAGGTTATACAGAGAAGCCCAGCTGGCCTATATTTTTAGTGATGAAGCAGACCCTACCAACCACCCCATATTTTCACTTGACACTGACTTAGGGTCTAGCTTGCTGCAGCTTACCGATGCCCCTAAAAGCTCTTTACTAATCAAAAAACATCCCAGCCCTGATCATCCGATTTCTCCTCAAAGTTCCTCTATGTGGAATATGTTTTTTGATGGAGCTTCTTCTAGCGAAGGAGCTGGCGCTGGGGTGGTTTTCATATCACCTTGTCAAGAAGTCATGTCCCTATCATACAAGTTGGAATTCGAAGTCACCAACAACGTGGCAGAGTATGAAGCTCTTGTTCTGGGTATGAGGATCGCAAAGGAAATGGGAATTGAAGAAGTGGCAATATTCGGAGATGCTGAGTTGATTATTCAGCAGGTAAGGAATGCTTATCGCACCCATAATCCCCGACTTATAAATTATCGGAATGAAGTATGGGACCTTATTGATAATTTCCTCCTGGCTTTTAACATTTCTTTCATTTCGAGGGAAGAAAATGCTTTGGCCGATTCTTTAGCTGTCTCAGCTAGTTTGCTCAAATTTCCTTTGCCGCCTATGGTAAAATATGATGTTGAGATAAGGTATAGGCCCTCAGTGCCGAACAATGTCAATCATTGGAAGGTGTTCGAGGATGATTCTGAACTCGAAAGGTTTCTCCAAGTAGTGGACGAATTTTCTGCGCTACATATTGACCAAGATCCTGATTTGGAAGGTGACCCTCGTCCTGAGAGGTTTTTAAACGAAATCGTTAATCATCAGATCATTCAGCTGCCCAGTAATCACATCCCGAGAGGACTTGTCCCTTTAGAGAGATTGTTTGATGGGAATGATGTGCCAGTAAAGGGTAGGGTCTCAAATGAAGATGCTGAGACAACCGAATGCAACATTGGCACACCGGAGGAGCCCAAGTTTGTCAAATTGTCAAGTAGTTTGACCAAAGAACAGAAGGTCGAGTACACGGAGTTGCTGAGAGAGTTCACCGATGTGTTTTCATGGACATACAAAGAACTCAAGATGTATGACACATCTGTCATCGAGCACAAGATCCCGTTGACGGAAGGAGCTAGGCCTTTCAGGAAGAAGCTAAGACAGATAAATCCCATGTTACTTCCCGTCATGGAGAAGGAAGTTAAAAAAAAATTAGATGCCCAAATAATTGTCCCCTTGAGGTATTCTGAATGGGTGGCCAATTTGGTCCTAGTAAGGAAGAAGAGTGGAGAAATCAGGCTCTGCGTTGATTTCAGGAATCTCAACAGAAGCTCAAAGAAAGACAACTACCCCTTACCTAAGATGGAACACGTACTGCAAAGGGTAATTGGCGCCTCCAGGATATCCATGATCGATGGGTTTTCTGGCTATAATAAGATATCGATCATGCCTGAGGACAGGGAAAAGACAGCCTTCACCACTCCTTGGGGCACGTTCATGTATGCCAAAATGCCATTCGGGCTTATGAATGCGGGAGAAACATTTCAGCGAGCCATGGATATAGCCTTCATCGGAGAAAAASACCAATTTGTAGTGATCTACCTAGACGACATCAMSGTATTTTCTAGGTCTGATAAGGAGCATTGTTGCCACTTAAGAAAAGTTTTCTCGAAATGCCGAAGGTTTGGCCTTTCCCTGAACCCCAAGAAGTCCCTGTTTGCTATGCAAGAAGGAAAGTTATTGGGACATATAGTATCGGCAGAGGGAGTGAGAACTGATCCCAGTAGAGTGGAGGCAATTCAAGCCTTGTCACTTCCCAGGTCTAAAAAATAGGTTCAGGCCTTTTTGGGAAAAATTAATTTTCTAAGGAGATTTGTCTCAAATTTTGCCGAGCTAGTGAAACACATCATGGCCATGCTTAGAAAGGGAAACGAAGTGAAATGGACCGCTGAGCCCAGGGCCTCTTTTGACCAAATAAAAAGGGCATTGACTGGGGCATATGTGCTTGTCAGTCCTGACTATTCCAAAGAATTCCTAATTTTCTCCTTTGCTTTTGTTGATACAGTGGCAACGGTCTTATTGCAGAGAAATGCGGAAGGACGAGAACAACCCATTGCCTTCTTCAGCAAAGCATTGAGAGATGCATAGCTCCAGTACAAGATCATGGAGAAGCAGGCTTATGCCTTGGTGAAATCCCTCAAAGATTTCAGAGTCTACGTCTTGCATTCGAAAGTGACAACATATGTTCCTTCAACTTCCGTAAAATACATTCTTGTACAGCCAGACATAGATGGGAGAAGAGGCAAATGGATAGCAAAAATTCTGGAATTTGACTTGGAAATAAAGCCCACCAAGCTGGTTAAGGGGCAAGGCCTAGCCAAGCTATTGGCTGAATCCAATTGTGAATCCTTGGGAGTCAATTTCCTCAACACTCGCTCAGGAACTCAACAAACTGAGTTTCCCAGCCAATGCTCTCAAGACAGCTTATCGCTGGTAAATTGTACCTGGTATCGTGACATTCTTTATTTTCTGCAAGAGTTGAATCCCCCCGGTGGAATGGGAAAAAGCAAAGCGAGAGATTTAAATCTCAAGGCGGTCAGGTATTGTCTCATTAAGCAAGTTTTGTACTGGAGAGATCCTTTGGGGATGCTACTGAGATGTTTGAACCCACCGGAATCCTAGAAGGTTATGTTTGATTTCCATAAAGGCCTTTGTGGGGGGCATCATTTCTGGAAAACCACAGCTCATAAGATCCTCAGGGCTGGATATTACTGGCCTACTTTATTCGCCAATGTTTGCAAGGAGATCAGAGCTTGCACCAAATGTCAAAAGTTCTCAGGAAAGCAACAGCTCACCTCACTGCCATTGAAACCCATTGTAGCTTCGGCACCTTTCTAGCAGTGGGGGTTGGACTTCATCGGAGAGATTCATCCTCCCTCGAGTGGTCAACACAGATGGATCCTGACTGCGACAGATTATTTCACCAAGTGGATAGAAGTTGTCCCCACTAGAAGCGCATCACACAAAGTAATTATCAGCTTCCTGGAGGATATCATAGCCCGGTTTGGCTGTCCCAGCAGAATCATCACCGATAATGTTGCTTCTTTCAAATCTGAACCCTTAATTAAGTTCTGTGAGCAGTTCCAGATCTCTCTAGTTCACTCCACCCCCTACTATCCTCAGGGAAATGGTTTAGCGGAATCCTCTAACAAAAGCCTGATAAAGATCATCAAAAGATTGTTAGAGGATAACAAAAGAGCCTGGGATTCAAAGTTGAAATTCGCTCTGTGGGTTGATCGTTTCACGACGAAGAAGTCTCTGGGCACTTCGTCGTTTCAACTAGTCTACAGAGTAGAGGAAGTTTTCCCTACTCAGCTCGCCTTACCTGTGGCGAAGTTCTTTCAATACTATGAGGGAGAACCAGATCATATGATCAGAAGAATTCATCAGATAGTGTAAGTGTAGCAGATCAGAGAACAAGTGAGGGACGCAGCTTACAGTCATCAGCAGAAGATCAAGAAGGCTTTTGACAGGAAGGTTAGGAAAAAGGAGTTCGAGATCGGGGACTTGGTATTTATGTGGGACGCACCTAGACAGGATAAAGGCAAGCACAGCAATTTCGATGCCCTATGGATCGGCCCCTTTAAAATGTCTGAGATTTTCTCCAACAACACTTATGGGTTGCAGGATCTAGAGGGTGAAGAGGTTTTCAACAGCCCAGTGAATGGGCATTTTCTAAAAAAAATGTTTTATTTGAGCCTTAGGTGGCTCCTCTGTTTGTAAATATTGTCTTTTAGTTCTTGTTTAGTTTCTTTTTTTATGTTTTCGGCCTAATAAATAACTCCATATCCAAATAGCAAGGCACTGAAGATGCGGAAGGAGTTCTTAGAGCATCGCAGGGATGACTCTATCCCTCGTGGAGCCTAATGTTAGCGAAATTTCCTGCACAGGGATGTTTTCCTCTCTGATTTGAGACCTCTGATGTAAACACAAGCGATCTTGATCATGGACACAAGGAACAGTGAAGGAGATCTAGACCGTCCGCCTGAGAAGGGATGCGTAGCAAGAGATCGGCGTCATCGGGAAATTCCCGACAAGAAAGCGCCCATCGAAGAACTTGAAGCCATCGGGATATCGGGGATCTTGGGGACGAGTAGTTCATGCAATTCAAAAAGGAGAACCGTGAAACCCCTATGGAGATGGTCAAGGGCATGTGGTGGTGGTCACTTGGACCAGGGCCTAGTCAAAAGGCTAGCACAGAAGGAGCCTTCGGGAATCGGAGATTCGCGAGTCTAGAGGACTTGTGAATCATGACATCGTGAATGTCGAAACTCCGATGGAGGGTTTGACTACGGTCACTCGGAAGCAGGTCATATGAATCAGGTTCCCGCCGGTAGGGGCTATCTCATTGAGGTGGAGCTCATCGCAAATCAGGTATCGAAGTTTCGAGGAGAAAGCGTCCCTTATTTTTTGCATTTTGAAATCCCGAACCCCGAATTCCCGATAGCGCTCAGGACCGGGCCCATGGTTCTGACGCCCGGTCACAAGAAAGGAGGTCTGAAGTGAGGGGCGCTTTCCTTTTCATTTGGCCAAAGGTGCCGAATTAATTCTCAGAAGGGGGGCACTGTGCTCTACCGACTCCAGCCCAATGAGATTTGGATCTCGGTACCTGCTCAGAATGGATAAAGGAGAAAGAGGGTGAGTGAAGCCTCACATCACCCATTTATTGCAGAGTATGGAGGTCCCGGTTGAAATTTACTCAGGAGGGTCCCTTGTACCGATTCTCTTCAGGAAATCTATGCCGAGTCTCCAACTCACCAGGGTAACCTGTACATGCCAGTTGAAATTTCAAAGGGCTCAGCTACCCCCTGGCGTGAGCCATGCTGAATTAAAGGTAGCGTATGAAAGAACAATGCAAGCCAGATTTGATTGAGGCAACACCATCCACTGAAAGTTTTGAGATGCCTCTGCTGGGCGAAAGGAAGGGAAGAGTATATGTAGGCATTTTTGCCATTTTTGTAAGCATCGATGGTTGAGCAGAGCTCCCTACTGCAATGTTTTAGCAACTATTCTAGTTTTCAGCTTATGCATCTGTATTTGAGATATCTCGTTTATGACAGACAGTTTTTCTTGTTCCATTTGGTTTTCTTCTCATGCTTAGAGAGTTCGTGACTGACTGAGTCGCGCAAATTATTACAGTTATGTTATGATAAATGATTTATCGTTGCATTATTGTATTCTCTGGTTTTTGTATTTAAGTGCAAGAAGACCTTGCGTTTGGATGCCTTCTTCTACAGTCTGTTAGGAACCTGTCGTTTGTAACAGACCTTCGCACTCCTTCCATACAAATCTTCCATATGTTCACCATTTACTACACTCATTGTCTGAAGTTTATAAAGACCTCACTCACCCATGCATGCCTGGCCTAGTTTAGGGTTGGAATGATATCGTTTCGAGTTGGCTTCCATTCGGTCACCCAATCTATAAACAAACCGTGACATAAAAACTAATGGGCGTCGGGCTCTGCTCCTGATAGCAATCCAGGAGTGACTTCCGTCGCCAACAGGATGCACCCAAACATGACAAGGGCAATCATGGTTAATTTGAAGCCCTCTAGATTGGACCCTTCAAATTTTTTGAGATATTTTCAAATAACACCTACATGTTGCAAATTTTGGAGGGGGGTGAAGTTTTTGGTGGCCATGTTAATGGGCATTTTCTTAAAAAGTTCTTTGCTTGAGCCATGCATGGCTCCTCTGTGGCATTATAAATATCATTTTATTTATGTTTTATCGGCCGACTCCACAACCCAACAGTAAGTCGATTGAAACTGTGAGTTATTGGCATCTCACAGGGAGAAGACCATCCCCCATGGACCCAAATTTTATCAAACAAGTTGTAAAGGGGTGTTTTTCCCTTAGGAAGGAACACCATGGCGAAAAGTTGACAAGAAGCGGGCAAAAGACCCATAAAACGGGCTTATCCTAAGTTTTTAGTGCCCGGGTGCGTTATGCTAAAGGGAGCGTAGATTTGATCGGCTGAGATATGCACGCTCAGATCTACAATGCAGGATCCATATCGAA
>JZKD02S0100136.1:950393-961312 GCA_000966675.3 Picea glauca
TGAGCTCATTCCTGCCTACCACTCCTCCCCCCCCTCTGAGCAAGCCGCTTACCACCTTCCTCTCCTACTGATACCTATTCCCCACTCTGTCTCTCTCTTTACCTGTTGGATCCCCTGTTCCCCCTTCACCTTTTGCTGCCACACCCCTGTCCTCCACTCGTTATCCCACCTCCGGGCCTCACCCTCTTACCTCCTACCATGTGTTTTCCACTCACTCTTATGTCATATCCCCTTTCCTCTTCCACCTCTCACCTCTTTCCATATGTCTCACACGTCACCTTTGCATGGACTGATCATCCCCACCTCATCCAACCACCAGATCTTCCCTTCCTCTTCCACGTCACTTCTTCGTGCCTCCTCTCCTTTGTGCCTTTACATTTCAGAATCCGCATTATGTCACCTACACTTTCCCGGTCACCACCTCACCACTTGTAGCTGTCCACCTGGTCATCGAGTGTACGCCATAGCTCATTGAGTTTTCACCAGTCATCTTGCCAGCGCCTTCTCGTCAGCATCATTTGTCTGTCTGCTAGTCATCTCAGCTAACACCCAACAAAGCATAGACGGTGAAAGGAAGGCCACCACATCTTCCAGTTGTAGGTGTTAACTCTGCCCACTTAGATCCCAATGAAGCAGTTAATGTAAACATGGAAGGTGGGTTGAGATCGTCTCCTTCCTTAAACAGAAATCCGGAAAAGGAAAAATGTAGAGGCAGATAGTCAGTCCAGACTGACAGAGATCGTGTCTGATAGAAGACTGCATGATAAATCTGACCAATGTCTGCATGCGCATCCTGATAGAGAAGCTCATCAACGCAAAGCTTTGAAAGCATGACAAGATCACCTCAGGCAGTCGGAGCCAGTTCAGATTATATGTAGGTATTTTTGCCATTTTGTTTAGCGTCGATGGTTGAGCTAAGCTCTTGCATGTAATTTTTTAGTAAAGCCTCCAGTTCTCTGGTTATGTATTGCATTTTGAGACTTCTTGTTCAATGACAGTCATCCCTCTTTTCCACCTATTTTTCCTCTGATATTGAAGGCTTGGGCATGGATGATCCATTCAAGTTGTTGTAATCATGTTGTGATGTATGTTTCATTGCAGTGTTGTTACAGCGTCTTCAGTTTTCTAAAGTTTTGGATCCAAGAGGATCTTGTATTCAAAATCTTCCTCCTTAGGCTGCTAGAAGACCGGATGTCCATAGCATTCCTTTACATTTTCTCCTCAAGTTATGCCCCTTCCTCACCCGTACTACAACTTACTGTCTGAAGTTAGATCAAGACCTCATCTGCCTATGCATATCATCCCAGTTTAAAGTGATACTATCTTGAGTTTGCATACATTAGACCCCCCTTAAATTTATTCATTGTGACATAAAAACTAATGGGTACTGGGCTTACCCTTGCTGTGGTCCAAAGGTGACTTCTAGTGCTAACAGAGTGGACAAATTGAAAAATTACATATTTTATGTTTCTTGCCTTACAAATTTTCCTTTTAATTCATCAAATTGACTACTATTTACTAAGCCAATGAGATAATAATTTGATCTTTCATTTCTGGTATTGATATCATTATATTACTTTTATCCCATCCTTCAAACAAGCTAAAAACCCATACAAATATTTATCCATAAAACCATTGCAATAACTTGATGATGCCCTAGCTTACCCTTTAGCAATCAACTGAAAATTTAGGGACTAACAGTTTACAATGGATAAGAAATTTGGATTTAGTGTCGATGATGGCATTGTAATGCTTTTTTAATAAGACATTCTTGAAGGAAGGAATTGGGGAGCATTTTCACAATTCAAGCAATTGTGATGTTGCAAGTTAGCAAAGATATAGATTATTATCAATTTATAAAAAATAAAATAAAAAATTGTGGATGATCATATCATGAGAAATTTAAGAGATTAAACCCCAAGTAGAAAATATGTGACAAGTGAGGACTCCTCGAGCTACACTACATCTATTACTAATGGTAGAGAACAAGATGGACTGAGATTTTTTGAGGAAAGATATTGGTGTTCGCAAAATAGGAATTGGGTATTAATTTATGTTCAAAAGTCACACAGGAATATGCCAAAGTGCATCAAGGAGATGAATAATTGGAATTGGTGATTGGATTCCTATGATTTCCCATGGAGATATGATAAATCATCATAGAAAGTCTAATAAATTACTTGTGGGCATGTTGATGGATTGTTGTTCTTTAACCTAAAACTCCATCCACCTATTCATTTGATGAAATGAATCTGTAATTATTCTCCTATTTAGTTGGTTTAGCAGTCAGTTACTTATTCTTTTGATGTAATCTAGTTGAGCGTGTTGTTATTTTTAGTGTTTTACATTCCCAACTCCATTTTCCATTGCATTCTCTAGAATATTATAGTAAGTAGTATTGGTGTTGTGTTAGTCTATTTTGCAGTGCACAATGCTCACATTTTGAACACGTTTTCCCTGCATTTACCTACCAAAGGTGACCATTTTTAGTGTTCTTGTGGTTACCCTCCATCACTGGGTTCTTCTGCAGTAAGCAATACTAATGACAACAATGCACGGTTTATGTCCTCTTCTTGTAGATGAATTGATAAATAAATAACATCATTGAAAATCATAGTAGAAGTGGCCATAACCTAATAGTCTCGGTCTCTCAAAATGTCCATTGTAAGGAGAAGGATTTGCATTGCTATATGTAAAGTTCTATATCTTGACTTGTAGGTAAATATAAATAATGTTTGAAATTTTAGTGCCTCGTTAGTGAATGACTAAGCATGCAGTAGGAAGATTTGTATCATACTTGATAAGAATAACAACTTAGGTATATTATGTATGTTCAAACCCAATATAACAACTAAGTTAATACCATAGATAATGAAGAGGTGACATATTCAGAATCACATGTTACAAGAGTAAGGAACATAGATTTATGATGATCAATAACATGTAGAGAGCTTAAGTACCATGTCCTATCAACATTATTAGTAATAATGATGGTATCCAAGCATGATCGCTTTTATCTTGGTAACGTGTTCTATGACTCTTATTTAACCATCGTGATTACTACAGGTTAGATGTATCACTTTCCAACACTAATCAGTACTTATACCATGTGTTTGATTCCCATTACAAAGGTTACCCTAATACATAGCTTAGTTCCAGTATTCTAATAATTTGACTGAATACGTGTTGTAACTATTGATCAAACATATCATTATATGTAATAAGCATGAAGCTCAATACAAGTATAAGTTATTTCTATATGATATTTTGAAACTGATTACCGCATAGTAAACATGATGACTCCTTGTAACATGTATTCCTTATAAGTTATAATCATTGTATAACCAGATCAGGTCCCATTTTTACTGCTTACATTGCAGTATAAGTTGAGTTGGACAACCCTTGTAATATATGTAATCTGTGTATATAGATCTTACACAATGACATAATGCAAACATCAATGTAATCACTTGTATAAAGTATAACACATATAAGGTACGGTAATGATAGTGTATATCTCTTTCCATAATCTTCATCATAATCGACACTATTACACCCTTGTAAGGATAACTAGATACTAGTGTTTATACATGTATCTAATCCCATAAGTATTGGATATTGTGTAATGATTAGTCTATAGCTCATAATGAGGATGTAAGTACACTAGTTGAAACATGTAACTTAGCTTCGATATTACATCTTACAGTATATAAGTTGGCACTACTAGTATAACCATACAAACCTTGTAGTAAGGGTTACATTTACAATATCCTTTTGATTATTGATCTTGTTTGTGGATCGCAATGGTAATCATTCACTACTTTGATCTTATATCTCATAGGTGACTTATTAGTAGTATTGTGTGAGTGTAATTACGTAATCAAATCATGTATGTTATATCTTTTTAATAGAATCATGGCACTCGTAGAGATTACTACTTAAATACATGTAATAAGGGAAAACATAGACTACTATAAAGGTCAACTTGATTAGTGATGGTTAATATTAACATAGTTTCAATATCCTGGTCCTTCTATAATATTTTCACTTCTGCTGATCATTTATTAATAGAAATACTCTCTTCCCGTAATTGATATCTTGAAAATATATGAGTTATTATCCATGGGCATGTTTGTTTTTTATATTAATGGACTATGCTATCTAATGTGCTAACCTTTTATATTATCACTATATGCTTTCTCTCATTGTTTGTTGAGAACTTGTTGCAGGTATAAAGCTTTGGGTCAAAGTGCTCAACAGTGGACATCATCAAACATCTGGACGAGGTAGGTCCCTTTCTTATCTTGCTTGCACATTGGTTTATATAGCATTTTTTGGGATGGAATTGATTTCTGTAGTCATATCCGTCTGTTGTGGTTTACCCTATCCATAGAGAGATTTTCCTCGTAATAGAATTGGCGACCATACAGGGGATGAATCTTCTTTCATAGGGTTTGAAGTAGTTTTCTCCTTAGATTTCTCTAGTTTCTATTGTGGTTCTTGTCGTATCATTGCTTGACAGTTCCTGTGCATTTTGGGTCTAAGTTTTCATCCTTTCTCCCTTGCCTGGCCTTGTTTTAAAGAATATACGCACCTTTTTCCTTGAAAGTCGTGTATACACGCAAGTTGTCTCACTGCAAGCTACGTATATACACGTTGTTTGCCTAAGCAATCGCGTACATCAGTTTTACTTGCCTTTTTGCTTGGTCTGGTGTTTGTTGGGTGGGATTTGATGTTTGTTGAGCCTTCTTGGGTCTTTGTAGTATCTGTTGAGTGCTTGTGGGATGACAGGAAATCCTCTTTTGGATGAATTTATGGGCGAAGTCTTTTTCTTCATCTTTTCATTTTTTATTGTCCTTGCACATTGGGCTGGGTGTTTTGTTGCTTGGTATCCTTCTTGAGTTATCTCTTTTATACACAGTAGGGTTATATATCAAGTTACTTTTCAGTCCATGCATTTTCAGTTTTTATATATTGAAAATAAAAAAAAAATAGGCATTTTGAATTGCTTGGAATTTTTGTCTTTTGAATCTTTAACATTAGCTTAGTGCATATAGTGAAATATTTCATTTTTACTTCTGAATTGCAGAGTCGAATTTGAAAATTGCATTGATTTTTAGAAGCATATCATTTATCGAAAGTTAAAATTAGGACTTTGCATTATTTTTATATTTACTTTTCTTGCAGAGTCATAACACCATGAGTTTTCATTACCATACCTTTTTGAGTAAGCACAACCATAAAATCAATGCCATAATTTAAAATTTATTAGTAACAATGTTATTTTCTAGGGTGCACAAACTAGCCTAGGATTTAGTGCCTTGGAATAGGATTTCGTGAGTAAACTTCTCCAAGGAAATTAAATCAACATATGTGTTTCAGACAGGGAGTGGATAAATCCATTGTATAATTGGTAAGATCAGAAGGCTCCACTCACATCGGAGTTAATCACGAGGTCGCGCAAAGTTGGTTGAAGGGATATCCCCCTGATCCCTTCCTAGTGTCAGAGATATTTCTAGGGATCTATTCGTATGTGGGGATCTTGTTAGTGCCCTTACCTCCGTGAGAGGCGGTGATTTCAAGGTTTCAGTCTTTGCTACCCTACCCATACGGTGGACCTGACTTACGACTGCTCACTGGTGCATCGATTATACAGTGGTTTATTAGTTGTTTGACTTAGGTGTCTCATAGGTTACTTGCAAGGGTTATTCTACAGGTACCCTAGGTTAGATAAGGGTCGGACAACACAAAACCTTTATGGAGGATTACCTCTTCAGGGGGATCTGACCCACTGGTTGTTAATACCATGAGAACCCTTATAACTGATTTTGTTACCTATGATCTTTAGAAGGGAATCTTAGACCCCTCTTGGAAGAGACATACCTTCATTAGGGAGGGAGGCCACTCAACCACTTTACCCCATTTGCATGCATATTGGTCGTTTGAATTTTGGTATTCTCTTTGACTTCTAGTTGGCCTTAGGATATATTTTTTATCTTTAGAGTTTTAAGTCATCGTGGAGTCAGACCAACCTCCCCGTCGATCATGTGGCTTGTTACAGTTACCACTGAATTGTGAGTATTTGCCTTCTAATAGGTGTATATTTATTAGAAGTGGTACACACACATCCACCGTTCAGACTTGTGATTCTACAAGGATGAGTAGTGAATCTGGTATTCATAACACTCAGATCCCTTTGACTCCCATACCTACGATAGTTAATGGCACCCCTTTGACTCCTGCAACATCGATGGTTGTAGTTTCGGAGGCACCTATCATTACTATGGCTCGACCTATAGTAAATGATAAATCTCTTTCCTCGAACCCTTTTGGGTCTCTTGGTCACTCACCGGGTTACAATGTTCAGTCCATCCCTGTGGCTTCTAGTCCATTTTCTTATGGTATGCCCAACTTTACTTCGTAGTTTTCTAACTCCATCCCAGCTAGTGGACTTAATGCTAGAATTAGGCTTGGGGGAAGTACACCTCCCTACACTCCTTTTTTTTTTGGTGGATCTCAAATCCCCCAAATGACTCTAATATGGGAGGTATCCCTACTTTTAACCCTGGGTCCAATCCTCCTACTTCTGGGTGGAATAACCAACCCGACAGACAAGCTTTGGCTCAAGTTCTGTCCTACAACCCTACCTCGTTGGTGCATATTCCGACCAATACTTTTGGCATGAAAAATCCACCTCTATACTCTGGGTTCCCACCTAGAGGAGGTCAGTTTCATGCTTTGGGAAACCCCCAACCCGGATCTAATCCGACTGGGGGAAATTTCTATAACCCTCAACTGAACATTCCTGTTGGAATGATGCCCAACCAAACTTATATGAATCAGCCTGGAGGAGGGCCTTATAATTCTAGACAGGGCCATGGTGTTTACCAGAACCTTGGATGGCCTACAAATTTGCAAGTACAATCTTTCCCAGGAAGTTGGGGCCAGATGTCGCAACCCTATCTCCCTTTTCTGGCGACGCTTAATCTGCTAGATTTGTCTAAGTTAATGAATGACCCTGTGAGTCACGATCCTACATGGCCCCCCATCCCCACCAAAATTCCTTCAGACTTCCTGAATTTCAAGGGTAAGAATGGATAGGATCTCGGTGATCATGTCACTACCTTTCACCTTTGGTTCTCATTGAACTCCCTTAATGACGATTTTACTCATTTGAGACTATTTCAATGCACCCTCATCGGATTTGCTGGGAAATGGTATATTGAGCTACCTAGGGGGGAATATGGGACTTTTAGTCAGTTGGTGATGGTCTTTCTTAACCACTTCCAGTTTCCCATGCATTCTGATGCTGGCCTAGAATTGTTGTTAACTTTACGCCAGGATACTGCCACTCATATCTCGAACCATATCCAGGAGTGGCGTAGACGAAATAGGTTTATTAAGACCCTTATACCCCCAACCTTTCTTTTAGAATGGTTTCTTAAGTCTTTTCATACTCCTATCTCGAAGGACATTGCTACTTTTGGGGTTACCACTGAGGAAGAGGCGTTCTTTAAGGCCCAACAGTTAGACTTGATATACGCTTAGTCTGGGATGTTATAACACCTTCTTCCTTATGCACCGCGATCTACTTACGACCCTGGGGAAAAAATCAGACCTCATGTTGATGGCATTGTAGGTTCCACCAATGTAAAGTCCACAGACTCAGTGACGAACCATTTGAAATAATTGTCTTTAAACCAATCTGCAGGAGGACCAGCTTTGTCTGTGTCTTCCAACCCCACTCAATCGATGGATGTACATTATGTGCAGTCATCGACCAACCCAAATGGTAACCAACAACCAGGAGGTAATAAGAAGAAAGGACGTAATAACCGTAAGGGTGGGAAAAATGGTAATAAACCCAAGGACAATAATAATAATGAGAAGATGGGTAGTAATGTTGGAGAGGGAAAATGAGAAAAACGTAAGGGAAGTTTCCCTGTACGTTTTGCAAAGATGATCACCTTACCCATTTATGCCCCAAACTTGTGGAAGCTGCGAGGTTATTAGCTCAATCACCCATCATTCTGACGAATCCATTCCCACATAATCAACACCTAACCTCGAGCTCCTCAAACTCTAGAAATGTGGATGACGAGGGTCAAAACCAGCAGTCACACGATGGAAACCATTTATGTATCAACATGGTCGATGTGAAAGTTAATGTAGCCACTCGATCTCGAGATTATACCTCTTCACAAGCTAATCCGGGTCTAGAATCTCCTCCTCCTCCCCTGTAGATGACTTTACAAATTGAGAAACTAGATCCACCGCCTCATATTTTGAAAAGAGTACTCAAACGCTCTACCCATAATCCAAATGCTAGAGCCGCCCAGAACTACTCTATTGTTGAGGACTTGGGTCAAACCCCTTGTGCGATGTCAGCTTTGGAGGTACTCCATATGTGTCCTTCACAGAGGAATGCCTTACTCTATTATTTATGATCTCTAGAACCCAGTGGCTCAAAATTTATCAAGTTTGACATCACAGATGTTAAGCCCCACTTTCCTTAACATGTGGCTTGCCAAATCCACGTGGAGTACTCAAAGTATACCATCAAATGTGCAGTTGTTGATGAAGGCGTTTCTACATGTGTTATGTCCCTGATCTTTTGGAAAGCTCTCGGTTCTTTGACTCTTTCCAAGTCATCGAACATGTTGACTGATTTTGACAGTCATTCCTTTCACCCTCACGGTATTCTCCCTGCTTTTTCGATCCAGTTAGGTGGGAAGCCAGTAGAGGTGGAAGTAGAGGTAGTTGATGCACCTCTTGATTATAACTTGTTACTAGGATGCAATTGGACTTATGCCATGATTTTCGTACTATCGTCTGTCTTCCATACTCTTTGGTTTCCTCGTGAAGGGAAGATTGTGACGATTGATCAATTATCCTTTGCGTGCTCTAGTCCTAATGTATCTATTGGACCGTCGATCCCTGTGATCGACAATTCTCAGTTCGCAACTCAGAATATTAGTGTTGGAATGTATTCTTCCCTTATGGGTACTTTCGACTTCTTGGCACCAAGCCATCATGTTTATGCCATATCCAGTACGCCCATTTTGACAGGGAGGTCCATTCCTTTCCGCACTTCCTATTTTAGTGATCCTTGGACCCTACCTTCCTTGACTACGTCTTGTGAGGTTCAGCCACATACTAGAATTATATCACCAACCTCTATTATTCATGTTGGAGATTGGTCAACAACCTCTGATAGTCACGTTGAAGACCAACAACTGGCCACTGCAAGTCATGTTGGGGGCACAAATCTAGTCATTGTTATTCACAATACACATACATCGCCAACCTCTTCCATTCATGTTGGGGATACATCACCAACCTCTTCCATTCATGTTGGGGATTCATCACCAACCTCTACCAGTCATGTTGGGGATTCATCACCAACCTCTGCTAGTCATGTTGGAGATTTGCTACTAGCCTATGCAAGTGATCTAAAAATGAAGAAGACTTGTATTCTTGAAAATATTTGCAAGTAAAATTTATGTGTTAAAATGAAAATGGATCAACTTTGCAACACAAATTTAATAAGATTTACTCATTCAAGATGCATATAAAAAGTAGCATAATCAATGAACAGAAAACACATAACACAACAAATGATAAAGGAGTTCACCCCTCTCTTGGGCTACATCTCCTGGTCCAGCTTCCAATGGATCATTTGTATTATTTGCTCAAAGTGCTCAAAACTGTTCTTTACAATGCTCAAAATACCAAATAGAATGCTCTAATGGCTTCATAATGTCCAAAAAACCCTAGGTGGGATTTTTCGGCATCTCGTTTGGCCAAAAATTGAAGTAGATAGGCTTCCTGGAAGTCCCCCCTTCAAGCGTGTTGTCTATGCATCTACAAAACGCACCCTTGTTGGCTCAACCTAGCCCACACGCATTTTAAAGCATAAAAACTTGGCACCAGGTGCAACCACACAACTGGTCCAAACTGTCGAACGGTTATGCACCGACCTTAACTACCGAGGCCCGTGGGCACATGGTCAAGACATGACTACACGCAATTACACAACAAGGCTAAAGTTTCAAATCGTTGACAAAACCGTAAGGTTTAAACCCGCGGGCATACATGTTGGTCACATGTTATAACAAACTGTTCACATTTCAAATGGTTACAACATATATTACGGTGGGTCTAACTGCCCATAGCACCGGTCGTATGAAATACAACATATAACCATGGGTCGGGGCTTAGCCTCGGCCCGGTTCATGCCCCAACACACATTTTTGCAATGTTAAATATATTACAATGCACATATATGTTAAGTAACATGTGTGGGCATGCTAGTTGGGTGGCCTTTCCCAAATATTTACCCTGCTCGGAGGTCACGGGGTCGACTCCTGCCAAATGCAAAGATTTTAATCCAATAAATAGGTGACACGTGGCATCCATTGATTGGGCCACGTGTCGCCATCCTATTCACTTCCAAAAAACCATGTCACATTCCAACTATCCCAATAACTGCCTTCCATGTGTCGTATGGCCTGCCACATGTCGTACGGCCTACCACGTCAGCGTCCGTACAGACTGTACAGTCAACATCCCTTTTTCTTTTACCTGTTTGTCATTTTGAACAGAACGCGATATCTCTCGGTCCCGATGTCTGTTTGAACCTGAATGAGTTGCGTTGGGTTCGTAACGATGAGGAATACGCTCTCGTTCGAATTGAAGTGATTTCAAGCACTTTGAATTTTTGAGCAAAATTTGATCCCATGATCACACCTCCCCATTGGAAATCTTTTGGACCTCCAAAAGACTATTTTCAGTCTATCTGAATATGAGGGTATAGTTCCCTCACTCTTCCAACCTCAATCCACTTGGCTTTGCTTGGATTTGTACCTTTAAGACCAACTCAAAGATACTCCACATTTCCTCATTTTGAAGTTCGCATT
>JZKD02S0100136.1:964601-988514 GCA_000966675.3 Picea glauca
TCCCTTTGGAGAATTCAGAAGAGGTCTTGAATTAGTAGAAGAAGAAGAAGAAGAAGAAGAAGAAGATGGAGGAGAGGGTGGTGGAGAAGCACCATTCCCTCCATTTCCATTTGGAGTTGTATCACCACTGTCTCCCTTATGATTTGAAGGGTTGGAGCCTTCACCTTGCAACCTTGTATTCCTTTCCATCAAGATATTCATCATTTCTCTCATTTCCATGACAGCCTTTCTGAGATCTTCATCTTCTGCAGGAACATGTTCATGACTCTCTTCATGAGCCATACTTGGTGAATGCCTCCTTGAAACTTGCGGTGATGATATATGATTTCTCCTTGAAGGATGAGAACTCGACTCTACAAGTTGACCTTCTCCTCTTGTGAGTTTCAACCTTATGAGCATCAGAAAACAAAACACTTGCAAATAATCAAGTCTTCAAAAACCTATGCTCTGATACCAACTTGATCTAAAAATGAAGAAGACTTGTATTCTTGAAAATATTTGCAAGTAAAATTTATGTGTTAAAATGCAAATGGATCAACTTTGCAACACAAATTTAATAGGATTTACTCATTCAAGATGCATATAAACAACATCTTAATCAATGAACAGAAAACACATAACACAACAAATGGTAAAGGAGTTCACCCCTCTCTTGGGCTACATCTCTTGGTCCAGCTTCCAATGGATCATTTGTATTATTTGCTCAAAGTTCTAAAAAATGTGTTTTGTAATGCTCAAAATGAAAAATAGACTGCTCCAATGGCTTCAGAACATCCAAAAACCCCTAGCTGGGCTTTTTCGACATCTCGTTTGGCCAAAAATTGAAGTAGATAGGCTTCCTGGAAGTCCCCCCTTCAAGTTTGTTGTCTCTGCATCTACAAAATGCACCCTTGTTGGCTCAACCTATCCCACACGCATTTTAAAGTGTAAAACCTTGGCACCGAGCACAACTGTACAACCAGTCCAAACTGTTGAACGGTTACATGTCGGCCTTAACTACCAAGGCCCATGGGCACATGGTCACCACATGACCGCGCGCAATTACACAACAAGGATAAAGTTTCAAACCGTTGACAAAACCGTAAGGTTTAAACCCGCGCGCATACATGTTGTTCACATTTTATAACAAACCGCGCACATTTAAAATGGTTACAACATATATTACGGTGGGTCTAACCGCCCGTAGCACCGGTCGTATTCAATAAAATATATAACCATGGGTCAGGGCTTAGTCCCGGCCCGATTCACGCCCCAACACACATTTTTGCAATGTTAAATATATTACAATGCACATATATGTTAAGTAACATGTGCGGGTGCGCCGTTTGGGCGGCCTTTCCAAAATCTTTACCCTGCCCGGAGTTCACAGGGTCGACTCCTGCCAAATGCAAAGATTTTAATCCAATAAACAGGTGAGACATGGCGGCCATTGATTGGGCCATGTGTCACCATACTATTCGCTGCCAACAAACCATGTCACATGCCAACTGTCCCAATAACTTTCTGCGATGTGTCTTATGGCCTTCTAGGTGTCGTACAGCCTGCCACGTCAGCGTCCATACAGACTGTACAGTCAGCATCCTTCTTTTTTTTGCCTGTTTGTCATTTTGAACAGAATGCAATATCTCTCGCTCCCGACGTCCGTTTGAACCCAAATGAGTTGCGTTGGGTTCGTAATGACGAAGCTTATGCTCTCGTTCGAATTGAAGCGATTCTAAGAATTTTGAATTTTTGAGCAAAATTTGATCCCCTGATCAGCAAGTCATGCTGGGAGCATGTCACTAGCCACTGCAAGTCATGTTGGGTGCATTCATATGATTGAAAATACTAGACGTGTAAGACTTAAGCCCAAGATCCTTTTTATACTTTACAAAGGAGATCACCTTACCCGTTTATGCCCTACTATTGTTGTGGTACAAGATGCATGGTCCTTTCCTAGGGGCCCTTCGGGTTATGAGTCGTATTTGGCTTCCCAACCTTCTCTGGTTGATACAACATTCATGTCGATAAAATATTCGTTTGAAATCCCTATTCCTTTAGGGGCTAATGCATCCCTTAACCTTCTTGTCTCCCATCATGTTCAACCAACAGTCGTGTTGATGTAATCTTCGACCGACACCACTCCTATTTTGGGGGGTGATGCATCTCTTGACCTTGTTGTCTCACATTCTATTCAACCAATGGTTGAATAAGTGGTTGTGCCGATGAAATATTCGTCAGATCCCACTCTTCTCTTGGAGAGTGACAAGCCTAATGAAGTGACATTGTTGATGCAATCTTTGGTCCATCCCTCTCTTCTTTTGGAGGGTGATGCATTCTTCGACCATGTCCTTAGAATCTCTAGTTCTGTACCATATTCACTAGGGAGCATTCCACTCTCTTAGAGTATGCTCCCTCCAATTCCTAGGGTGGCTTCATTTGATTGGAATGATATTGTAGAGCCTCGACTTCCATCTTCTACACCCTTCCAAATAAGGGGCATTCTTCGATATATTGTAGATAAGGTAACCTCTGCAAGTATTTTATCCTCCTCGACTTGGAAAGCTTTGGGTTTTCCTAATCTTGTGTCAACTCTTCATAAGTTGTTGGCCTTTCACAGAAGTATTTTACGGGAGCCTTGGCCTCCCCCATTATATGTTGCTTAGAACAACATCCACGAGTCTAATTTAAGTTCTTTTCTGGCTCGTCTAAAAAATGAAAAGATTTTCGAGTGATTTGTCCCTTTCACACTCATTAAATTGGACTTGAAAGATCGTGAGTCTTAGTTAAGCTCTTTTCTGACTCATTTTCAAAAAGAGAAAATATTGTCGAGTGATTTGTGCCTTTCACACTCGTTAAATTGGACTTAAACGGTCGTGAGTCTTAGTTAATCTCTTTTTCGACTCATTTTCAAAAAGTGAAAAGATTGTCGAGTGAACTTGTCTCTTTCACACTCATAAATTGGATTTGAAAAGACGTCTATTTGGCACAATTTTATCCCTTTTTCACACCAAATAGACTAAAAGACATAAATAATGACATTTTTTGGCATCAAGTTGTGATTGCATCTCATGCCCTTGCTTGCAGTATTGAGCCTGTAGTTGGTTCTCTCTTTGCGTTATAAACCTTTTGCCTCAGCAGTTTTGCATCCTCAACCAAGCAGAGCCTTGTTTATATCTGACACCCTATACCTAGGAGAAAACATTCCCATGAGTGTCCATCTCCCACGTGAACTTCCATGCATTGAGCATAGGTATGTTCCACTGCTGGAACTAGTTTTGCTTACTTGCGACACTTGTTTCCTCCTCTGTATCATAGCATTCATTTGTCTATGAAAAAAAAAAAAAAGATTGGCGGGAAGGGAGTATTATCTTGTATCAGCAGAAGTCGTGTTGCCTTTGAACAGAGAACAAAGTTATTTGAGTCTATTCATCATCATAATTTTTGGATTAGCATGGCCTTAGGAAGATGAGTTCATTACAGAGTCTTCTCTACCAACTGGTAACTCTTCCAGTCCCTATAGAAAATTTCATTGATTCCTCTTGCATCTTATGGTTTCATCATTGGGTCTATGTTGCCAGAGTCCTCCATATGTCTCATTCCCTTGTTCAAAGGAAGTATATCAACCTGTGTCGACCACTCCTCATAAATATTGACTTTGCATGTCGTCCATACACTCATTTTGTCTCAGAATCACATGATATTGTGGTCCTATCATGCACCCTGGCCCTACTTTCATCATTAGTAGATAAACTTGAACCCAATAGTCAACATTTCATCATTGGTCGTTGACTGGGTGGTTTCCCATCTATTCACACATTGAGATTCGTGCAGTGTCTTGGATGCCATTAGCCTTATTGGTGGTTTCCTCGCCTTTGTCAGCAGTTTTCATCATTGGATGATATTCAGAGGGTCTTTTTCATGTACCTCTTGCACTTGGCACATGTGAAAGATGCACAGGGTCGTTGATTCGTGAACATGTTCTTCGTTCGATTTCCACCACATCATGAAGCTCCTGCTTTGTACCTCGTGTTGACTAGTGAGAGATGCCTTAATGCTCTCCTTTCAGCGGGTCTCTTTCCATTGACTTCAACCCATTTATTCTGGAAACGGGACCTAGAGTCTTATGAGTACCTTGAGGCTTGCATTCATCAGTGGCAGGCTCTCTCGCCATCGACAATTGGGAATACATCAATGTCTCATGGTCGATGGATTCTTCAGGTGTTCAACACTGACTCCTTTATTCACACTTGTAAGAATGTACTCAGTGCCTTGATACCTACTTTCATTATCGATAGGTTGGTTCACGTTTGTTAACGATATACCTCAATGACTGGTAATCAAATGATGTCTCATTGTGTTCGACCTCAACTCCTTTATTCACATGATGTATACTTGCACCTTTGGCGGATTGTGTAGAAGACTTGAAGACATCACTATGCTTCCGCATCTTTCCTGAGTTGTTGCTTCATTTTCATTGGACCAGTACATATATGACTTCAGTGATCATGGGAGATCAGATTGTACTCCATGGTATACATATATCTTCAGATTGGTTTTTGAGACTGGTTCTACTGGGCCTTGTTCGTGACTATGACATCTATTGGCATGTAACCGCATTTGTATTTGCCTATTCATGGCCACGCACACTTGTTTGGTATATTTTCACAAGGATCTACACTGTATTTTTGGCAGCCCTGTATGCAAAGTCAGTGCAAAATGTAATGAGAAACTGATTTCGTCCAGCTAGTTTTCTACCACTCCACTTCTGGGTTATTTATAATGTATTTCAGCCAACACAAATACTCCTCTAACCTCACATATTAGGGGGCATCTGTTAAAGAAATATTTTCCTCACCCTATGCAATCTTGTAGAGAGGGCCTTATTCAATTTCCTTATGCAGACTTGTCTTCCATGTTACTAGAATCCAGAGACAAAAATACAAATTTTTCCACTTGTACGTATATTTCACCTTATACAGCAAGTGTATACGCAGGCTGCTCCACTACAGCCCACGTACATCGAGATTTGTGCTATAAAATCAAAATTAAATGTCGGGTATCGATGTCATGATAGGAGATCTTTGATCCTTGGCCTTCCATATACTAGAAAATTTTTGACTCAGCCCTTCAATTTCATTTTGAAGGCTATAAAGAGGCCAATTTCGAGCTATGGAAAAGGAGAAAGAATTCAACTTTGAGAGCAAAGTTACTCTGGAGAAATTATTACTTCATATTGAGTCTGCATCCCTTTGTCCTTTAAGTCTAAACACAGTGTTCAGCCCCCAATCTCTTCCTTTATTGATGGAGAACCTCATTTTATCCCTTCTATGAGCTTGCCTTTGGTGGAGGATTGAAGTGGTGGAGGCCCAGCTAGAAGGAACTTAGTTTCTCAGTTGCGAACCGTGCCGACACGGAAGTCTGTAATAATTTCACATCTGCTGATCATTTATTAATAGAAATACTCTCTTCCCATCCAATTGATATATTGCAAATATATAAGTTATTATCCATGGGTATGTTTGTTTTGTATATTAATGGACTATGCTATCTAATTTTCTAACATTTTATATTATCACTATATGCTTGCTCTGCTTGTTTTTTGAGAACTTGTTGCAGGTATAAAGATTTGGGTCAAAGTGCTCAATGGTGGACATCATCAAACATCTGGACGAGGTAGGTCCCTTTCTTATCTCGCTTTCACATTGGTTTATATAGCATGTTTTTGGTATAGAGTTGATTTCTATAGTCATATCCGTCTGTTGTGGTTTACCTTAGCCATAGAGAGATTTTCCTCATAACACTCTATGTATGGGATAGTATCAACCTGATGAATATGGAATATGAATAAAGGAAATAGAAGGTATATCGTGTATACAAATGGCGGTAATTAGAAATATAGCCTTATGACCACATTTATGATTCATCATTGCCAGTGTCAATGATCCTATAGGCCTTTCGTCGGACATATATATATATAGACAAACGTCAGACCATTGATGACCCAGTTCGTCGATGGTTTAACTAATGTGGATTTTTCCTCCTCATACAAAAGCGTCAGACATACAACCTTATCGTCGGTAACTCGTCGATCTTGCCATGAAAGGTTTGTCATTTTTTTGTCGTTTGGCTAACATCCTCAAGAAAAAGTACCACGAAACATGTGTCGCTAATTAGTCTCTCATACGATGGTCAAAGGTCGCTCTTATGATGTACTAGCGACGACCAAGTGATGTGATTATGACAAACTACCAAGGAAAATGTGTCAATCTTACGACGGAATTTCGTCGATTATCCGACGAAAACGTGATGAATTTGGGACACACTGATTGGGGCACCTTAGTCCCTATTATGATGCATAGGTTTTTCAATATTTCAATGCACACTTGAATGTCTTAATTACAACAAAGGTGACGTAATGAAAAAATTATTGTTTCCTTCGTTGTACTTGTGACGTTGTGGCGACGAACATGCATCGGTAAATCATCGAAAAATGGGCCCAATGTACTAGTGAATGAGAGGGGGGAGAGAGAGGGAGGGTGAAGGGAGAGAAAGAGAGAGAGAGGGAGGGGTAGAGGGAAGAGAGAGGGGGAATAAGGGAGGGAGGGAGAGATAGAGAGATAATTAGATGGTGGGAGAGGGAGGAATGTGGAGAGAAGACGAAGAGAGTGAGTGGGGTATAGATGTTGGAGTTAGTTCACACACACCTAGGATTTCTTTTTCCTAAGGTTTTTCCTTGTTTATTATTCATAATTAGTCATTATCCAGTCTCCTATATTTTAGGGGAGAATATTCCACCAGGAGAATCTTCTATTTCAGTTGACACTTCAGTTTGACTAGTTGAGTTGAGTTTAGATGTTGCATTGGTTTTGTCACCATGAAACATTGGGATCATCACCATGATAATTCGACCTTTCCTTGGTATCATCACTAGACTGGTGCATTAGTCTTGATTCTTTGAGTTAACTCCTCTGTTCAGTCAGTTAACTGAAGACTGGTTGACTAGTTAACTCAACTAGGTGACAGTTGACTCCCATAACTGCCTGAGAGACTAGACTAGGTGGAAGTTCACTCCCATAACTGCCTGAGAGACTAGACTAGGTGGAAGTTCACTCTCGTAACTGTTGGTGTGTGTCCATATCACTCTATACCACCATTATGGCACATTGGTTCTCTTCCAGTGTGCACGCATTGAGATATACAAAGTATATCATGTGTAAATTATTCGTTATTCATAACGGTTAATGAGAATTCCTTCATTCTTTCTCTGATTCTTCTTATTTCTCCAATTCTCTCTGCAAATGTGTGTATTTTTTTTTATATAGATCTATTATGTATGGGTTAAATGCATTTACATGGTATCAGAGCCGATGGACTGCTAAGAAAAATATACACCAAAAAATTTTGCAAGTACAAAAGATTGAAGACAACAGAAAGATGGATTTCCAAAAAGAATTCATTCTTACACCTTACAACTATTTTTCATGGAAGGAGAAAATAGTCATACATCTTCGAACCAGAGGGTTGTACAAGATATCCTTGAATATAGATACAGATCCAACATCAGCCATAGAAAAATCCAAGTACTTAAATCGCATGGATGACGCACTCAGAACAATTTGCAGTCTTATTTCTCTCGGTCTCCTTTTTCACATATCTTCCTATAAGACTCCCAATGAAGCCTGGAAAACCTTGGAAGGACTCTTTGGAAAACAAGATGATATGAGGGGACACATTTTGGAGGTGGAGTTGCTCACATTGGATCCAAAAATATTCGACAATATCCAAGATTTCTTTACCAAATTCAAGGATTTACTGTTGCAACTTAAAGCTTGCGGGGTTGATAAATCGACGGAGGAGAAACAAATGGTTCTCACCATTATCTCCAAGATTGGTCCTGAATTCTCTATATTTGAATCCACATTACATACTGTCAGATTCGCCTCTGGAGACACCTAGAAGATGCCTTCCCTTAAGGACTTTATCAAATCCCTGACACAAGAGAAAACAAAGCTCATCAACATGGGCACAATCAAAGGCCCAAAGGCGCATGCACTTACTGTGCATGATGGCAGCCAAAAATATCAGAAATCTAAATATAAAGATAAACGGAAAGCTCATGCACATCCAAAGAAGGAAGGATATAGAAAACCCTTCACCGATGCCTCTGGATCCAAAGGAGAAAAGGGAAGAAAATGAGAGAAATGCACATATTGTCACAAAGGATTCTATTTGGAATATTCATGCATGAAAAAACAAATAGATCTGATGTCTCAAATAATTCAGTAAAACAACCTTGGAGATCGCATCCTCAAGGGTGCCAAGAAGAAGAAGCCAGAAGATCTGAATTCCAAGAAAGGAAATTCTATCCATGCCTTGATTGCCATCAACTCCTCTCTCGATGCTTGGATCGTTGATACAAGAGCATCACATCATATAGCTGTCTCAAAATAAGTATATTCTTCTTTGGATGCATGCAAAGGTCATCCCATTCTAATGGGGGACAACTCTTCTGTCGAAGTCACCGGCAAAGGAAGGATTGGACTCACCAATGGAATCTTCGAGAATGTGCTGCACATTCCCAAAACTTTTGTCAACCTTCTCTTCGTTTATCGGATGACGAATTCCAACACTGGAAATAAATTCATATTCACATCAAATTATGTGGACATCTACGACATGCAAACCAACTCCATGGTTTCTACCAATGAGGTAAATCATCAGTCTAGATTGTATACATTTTCTAAATTCATTGAACCTGATTCTGCTTTACTGCTTACTCATGCTAACGAAAGTAGTAGGATATGGCACAAAAGGTTTGGACATTTGAATTTTAGATACATGCAACAGCTTAGCAAGAAAATATTGGTTTATGGTTTACCAAACATCCATTTCTCCAAGGGAGTGTGTGGGGATGTGTTCTCGAGAAACACCCTCAAGATAAATTCGACAAGGGAAAGTCTTAGAGAGCCTTCTCACATTTAGATCTGATCCACAATGACCTTATGGGTCCTTTTCCGCATCCATCCATCAGAAAATCAAGGTTTGTTCTCATTTTTGTTGATGATTTCTCACGTTTTACATGGATCTACTTTCTCAGGAAAAAATATGAGGTCTTTCAACACCTAAAAGATTTCAAAGCCTTGGTTGAGACATAGTCCCGAAAGAAGATCAAAGTCCTCCAAACTGATAATGGATAAGAGTATGTAAATCATGAGATCCATGATCTTTTCCATGAGGCAGGGATCCAATTGCAACACACAATTCCCTATACTCCGTAGCAAAACGAAGTTGTTGAGCAGAAAAACAGATCTCTAAAGGAGATGGCATGTTGCATGTTGCATGCAAAGTCACTACCACAGAGACTATGGGACGAAGCACTTAATTGTGAAACATACATCCAAAATGGACCTCCCCATAGATCTGTCAAAGATAAGACCCCCTATGAGGCTTGGAGAAGCCTCAAACCAGAAGTGAACCACTTTCTCATTTTCGGTTCACGTGCATGGGCCACAATTCCCTCTGAAAAGAGGAAGGCACTTTATCCACGGATAACTGAGTGCATTTTTTTTGGATACCCCAATGGTGTGAAGGGATATTAGCTTATTGATCTTTCCTCGGACAGGCTCATCATTGAGCATAGTGTCCAATTCGAGGAAAGTGTCTCGCATGTACCTCAGTAGCTGCATGCAGACACCTTCACTCTTCCACCTGTCTGAGATGATGAGCATGCACATGCCGACTCTTCTTCAGACAAGAGTTCTAATTCAGAGGACTCATATGATTCAGATTCAGAGTCAGTACAGTCAAATGCAAAGTCAAAGCATCCAGATGTAGTTTCAAAGCTAGAGTAGAGGCCCAACTGGGCACAGACTACTCTTGAGGATGCAGGGGATCTCATTGGTGATCCAGTTGATACTAGGAGGACTCGATTTGATTTCAAGGAGCCTCCTATTGCACTCACTACCACTGAACCATTTCCCTCCAGGCATCTTTTCTTGGTTCAATCTTTAGATCCACATTCTTATGGCAAGGCTGCTGGAAATCCTTTTTGAGAATCCGCCATGCAGGAGGACTACAACTCCCTCCTCGAGAACCAAACTTGGGATCTAGTTCCCCTTCTTTCTAGGGGAAACTTGTTAGATGAATATGGGTCTACAGGACCAAGAGCACATCAGATGGACATATCAGCAGATACAAAGCCAGGCTTATCACCAAAGGATTTCAGTAGGTTCATGGTATGGACTATGATGAGACCTTCACTCCAGCAGCGAAGATGGATTCCATACGATTGGCTCTTGCCATTGCGGCAGCCAAGGTATGGGAAGTCCATCATATGGACGTGAAAAATTCATTTCTTCACGGTGATCTCTCTATGGAGATCTACATGGAGCAGCCCCCGGGATTTATGAAGGACTCATATTTGGTCTGTTGACTGAAGAAGTCACTTTATGGCCTCAAGCAGGCTCCTAGGGCATGGTATTCCAAGATGGATTCCTACCTGTTGTCACAGAACTTTGTACGTTGTAAACCAGACCCAAATGTCTACATGCTCAGGATGACTATATTCACTTCTACTTTTAGTTATGTATGTCGATGATTTGTTGATCACCAGGTGCTCAACTTCAACGATTGTTGCAGTTAAGAGGATTATACATGACATGTTTTTTATGATGGACATGGGTCCGCTACACATATTCCTTGGAATCAAGATTAGTCAGGATGCATCAGGCATCAAACTATCTCAGACCAAGTATGCACAAGATCTCCTTGAGAGATTTCACATGACAGACTGCAAGTCTGCTCCGACTCCTTTCCTATCAGGAGTCAAACTTGAGGATGATAGGGAGACTCCATTGGTTGACAAAACACTATACAGACAGCTAGTTGGGAGCTTGGTGTATCTCACACACTCCAGACTAGAACTCTCATATGCAGTTGGCACAATTTCTAGGTTCATGCAGGAGCCACATGAGCTACATTAGAAAGATGCAAAGCGTATATTTCGATACATACAAGGCATCATCACCTTTGGGATTCATTATGCATCATACTCTACATTAGATCTCATCGGGTTTACTGATTCTGATTGGGCTAGCGATAGCATTGACCGCAAGTCCACATCTGGTTACTCACTCAATCTTGGTTCCGGACCTATCTGTAGGTCGAGCAAGAAACAAGATGCCATTGCTCTATCTTCAACCGAGGCAGAGTACATAGGGGTAGTTAAGATAACCATTCAATCTATGTGGCTACAACATTTTCTCACTGAGTTGGGCATTCAGTTTCATCATTCGATCGTCATCTAGTGTGACAACCAGATCACTCTGAAGTTCTGTAGAGATCCAGTTCAGAGGCAGCAAACGAAGCACATCGAGATCCAAATGCACTACATCCGGGACTTAGTACACGAGGGGATCATCGACTTACAGTTATGTTCTTCAATAGAACAGACGACATACATCTTCACCAAGGCCTTCACTGAGCATAAGTTCCATTCTTTGCAAAGTCATCTTGGAGTGAAGGACATAGTTGCCTAGAAATTGTAGTTCTTCTTTTTACATACATTGTACCTTGAGGGGGGATTTTTCCGATGAGGTTTTCCCTCTTTTCTCACTTTATTTCAGTGTATCTTTTGTATTTGGGTACCTAACATGGCCTCGTTGCCGGGACCCATTCTTTATTTTCACCATAGTGATGTTCAGGGGGGGTGTTGGAGTTATTTCACACACACCTAGGATTTATTTTTCCTAAGTTTTTTTCTTGTCTATTAGTCATAATTAGTCATTATCTAGACTCCTATATTTTAGGGGAGAATATTCCACCTAGAGAATAGTCTCTTTCAGTTGACACTTCAGTTTGACTAGTTGAGTTGAGTTTAGATGTTGCATTGGTTTTGTCACCATGCAACATTGGGATCATCACCATGCTAATTTGACATTGCCTTGGTATCATCACTAGACTGGCGCATTGCTTTGATTCCCTAAGTTGACTCCCACTACTCTCTGTTCAGTCAGTTAACTAAAAACTAGTTGACTAGTTAACTCAACTAGGTGGCAGTTCACTCTTATAACTGCCTGAGAGACTAGATTAAGTGGCAGTTCACTCCCGTAACTGCTGGTGTGTGTCCAGATCACTCTAGACCACCATTATGGCGCATTAGTTCTCCTCTAGTGCGCACTCATTGAGCTATACAAAGTATATCATGTGTAAATTATTCGTTATTCATAACAGTTAATGAAAATTCTTTCATTCTTTCTCTCATTCTTCTTCTTTATCCAATTCTCTCTGCAAATGTGTGTATTATTGTTTAGCTAGATCTATTTTGTGCAGGTTCAACACATTTACAATAGAGAGAGAGAGAAGGGAAGAAATAATGGGGGGGGGAGAGAGAGGGGGAAAAGTAAGACAATGAGAAATGAGAAGAGGGGGAATAAAGAGAGGGAGAGAGAGGGCGGAGAAAGCGAGTGATATATAGGGAGAGTGTGTTCAGAGAGAGAGAGAGAGAGAGAGAGAGAGAGAGAGAGATTTTGTGTTAGTAGGAACGTGCATTTTTTTTCCTCATAACACATTCTCTCTTTATGAATGCATGTGCGTTCCTAAAGCATGTGCACGTTCTTTTCATTTCAATTTTTTTTTCAGGTGGGAGTGACAACTTTATTTTCCCTGTTTGCTAAGTTGGTTACCTCGGGTTTCATTTCAAATTTTTTTTCAGGTGGGAGTGACAACTCTAGTGTACGTGTTTGTTAATTTAGTTACCTTGGATTTAGGTTAGGGATGAAAAACCTAGTGGTTTGGTCTACAAATAAATTAAAACCTCCATTTTTATGAATACCTCTCAATATCTTTATTTTTTATATCAATTTTTTTTCTAAAGGCTATACAAATGTGTTTTCGATAAAACTACAAACATGTATAGAGTCAACTATGCAGATTCCATATACATAATTTTTTAAAATAAGTAATATTGTTTACTATTTTTAATTTATTTTGTGTTGATATATATCAGAATCCTAAAATGCATACCTCTTTTATTTTTTCTACAACATTTTATTGGCTTAACCATTTTAAAAATAAGTTATACCTAGCACTAGAATACACCAAGATCTACAATCTAAAAAAAATGTGTTTGATAATGTTAAGACCCCATGGATGCAAGACATTGTAATTTCAAGGATATAGTAAGTTTCATAATTTAAAAAACATAAAATTATAATTATAAATTTTGAAAAAATACCCAACACTAGAGCAATGGGTTCTCTACAATTCTACAATTTTTTTTGAATAAAATTTCATTTTTAATGTACTCAACACCTACACTGTACATTATATTTTACTTGAAAAATAATATACCACTATTAGACAAACTAAAATTTCACATAGTTGTTCACAAATTTTATAAATAAAAATTATATATTTGGAACGCTAATTCAATTTTCTACATTTCATGTTTTTACACCATATTCAAATTCATTGTAAAAATACCTTGAATAATCTTTCCAAATTAACTTATTATTGTTTTCTCATGTTTGTATTGCCACTAAAACTTTATAAAAGACCATCATTAACTTACACCTACCACATATGATGATATTCACTATGACCCATTTACATACATGCTTAACAAAATAAAAACAATCATGATTGTTGTCTTATGGAATTAACATGATCAATACAAAACGAAAATTCATATGTGCCTCCCGAGTTTAGAGCTCACCAAGTGCCAAGAGAAAAGTCCCGTGAAACAGCTCAGACGGTAAGACGGTACCTTTCTCCAAAAGATGGGAGGAGGTCTTGTGGTCGAACCCTGTTGAGTCTCCGGGATGAATATTGTAATGGCTGCTGTGTAAAAAGTTTATATACTGATGAATATAAACAATAAACTTTCCCGTGGAAAAAAAAAGTGCCAAGCGAAGAGCCTATGGCCCGCAGGGTCGAATAACTTGTTTGTCTTTTAGTTCTTTTCTAGGGTTTGGGGTGCTTGCAGACTCCCCAGGGTTAACGGCAGACAAAGACAAACCCTGGACCTCATAAACCTCATCTTTCCGAGGCCCGTCGTCGAAATTGAGGTCGTAACTCGGAGGATCGTACTGGAATCTTGAGGGCCTCGAGTTGTAAATTGTTTTGCCGTCTGCCTTGAACTTGCGAACGAGGTATTTCATTTTGGGCCGGCTACAGCAGCTTCCGGCATCCTCCATAACGGATCCCGGCCATTCTCCAGCCCGTCTGACGCTGTTCCAGCCCTTGCGCCACCAATTCTGAGAATCCCCATCCATTGAATCTGCTCTGGGGTTCGATCGCGTGAGCATCTGAAAGCACAAGTTCCGAAGTAGGGAGCGTTCGTCGCCCGAAACTTAAAAGATGCAGGAGAAGAGTAAGCTCGCAATTGTGGGATTGCGAAGGCGGATGCAGGTTTCGTTCATCTCTGCTGCGGGGTTCCAACTGTGGAACGGCATTTCATGAGAGATTCAACGTCGGGAAATTGGAGCTATGTAGAAAATGCGCGGAGGGTATTGTTGCTGACTCAGGCTTCCACAGCCAGATATTGTAGGCGGTCACTTGAACTGATGTTTGGCGTTTTACTTTTAATTGGCATCTAAAATGATGTTTGGCGGTTTTACTTTATTTATTTATTTATTTGAAAAATCTTTTTTAAAGTGAAAGACACACATTCAATCAAAAAATTCTGATATGTAGAAATTTCTCACACTAAAATTACCAATGAGATATGAACATGGATGGATGCAACTAGACCCAACATAAAATAATAAATATCTTTGAAAATTCTTAATTACTTGTACCAGCAGTGATAAGAACACCTCACCCGAGGTGAATGACTTGAATGATTTATCGAGTGGAAAGTAGAGGTACAACGTGGAAATAAATTAAGATGCCAATTAAAAGTAAAACGCCAAAGTTACCAATATGTAAAATGTTGATACCATTACATCTAAATGTAAAAGACATTATGATAAAATGAATAAATAAAGAATAAGATAAAATTATTATATTTTAGAGAATAAATATAATATAGAAATTAAAAAATATTAAAATATTTATAATAGAAAAGTATTTAATTTTCTTTAACATGAAACCAAAAGTTAAAATAGATGTATATTTTATTAAACTATCTACAATATCTATTAACTATGTTTAATAAAATTTCCTTAACATGAATCTAAAAGTTAAAATAAATGCATATTTTATTAAACTATCTACAATATCTAACAAGTACAATTTCTAAAATTTATCTTTAAAACAATAAATTTTACTTTATATGTTTGTATTTTCCAAATTGATTTACTCAACTATATATGCTCTCCTTTATATCAAGGATAGGTTGCATCATTGACTTTACTCTCAACTTTTTTTATTCCAACATTTTCTTATCCATCACATTTCATTATATCTTGTTCAAATATTGATTCCCAATTTTTAATTTGCAAATTTAACTTCTCCTTTTTTTTTCCACGAGAAAAAAATGCTCTTTATATTCATAAGGATATAAACATTTACAAAATTTGTCTTCTCGAAAGACCGATACAAAGGAAGAAATGCTACAATGCTTGGAGCAGTCCATGGTTGTCAAAGTCTATCAAATCCTAATCTCATCTATGATAAGCTTACAGATCAAGAGATTTGCAGAATAAAACTGAAGATGACAAAATCAAATCTTAATCTTGATGGTTGGTCCTTCGTTGCCATCCTCCCATTTTGTAAAGCAGATTTGGCCCGGTGGAAGATGCAATGCTCTTTTAGATAGGGTATCTGCCTCACTATTTTCCTCTCGATAAATGTGAGTGAATGAGAGCTTTCTAAACAGTAGTGTAGCATCTTTAGTTCCCTTTTTCCAACACTCAAGGGCTGCCACCTGGAAGTCAGCTAGACCATTCAGCCAATCGATAGTAATTTTTGAGTCTCCAAGAAGTAACAGCTCATTGGTGTGGCGACATGCCAGAATGAGCGATGCCCACGCACCCAAAAGTTTTTCCTTCATGTTAGATCCCTGTCCGCAGTTCAGTGTCCAACGAAAGCTAGTGTGGGGGTTTAAGACAATCTTACCCCCGACCCCACAAAGAGCTCCCCCTTGTTGTGACGCACCATTGAACCAGGCCACTGCCCTGTCAATTGGGATAACAAATTTGTGCCTTATGGGAGGCAGAGCCTTTAAGATCTTACCTGATTCGGCCGCCTCAGCAAGAATGTAGCTTGTCACTCGATGGGTTGATGGAGTCTTCTCTTTAAATATCGTTGCGTTCCTGGCCTTCCATACTTGCCAGCAAAGGTGGACAGGGAGCATTGTATGGGTTTTGTTTACACTGAACCAATTACGAAGGCAGTCGTGAACACTGGGGCTTGACCATGAAGAAGTGAGCTTTATCACCGTTTGAAGAAGAGACCAGATCGAGCGGATGAAGGGGCAATGTACGAAGACGTGGAGTATTGTTTCACTGGAGTGTTTGCAAAGGATGCAACGATTCGATCCCTCCCAGCCACGAGCTTGCAGCTTTTCCCAGACTAGTAATTTGTTTTCAATCATAAGCCACGCAAATAGTTTTAGCTTCAGTGGGAAATCGTCCCTCCAGATCCTCTGTCTCTAGCTATCAGTTAAAGGATTCTATATTTTTGATGCTAAAGCTTGGTATACATTTTTAGCGTTGAGCATGCCAGAACAGTCTCCTCCCGTCCAGATAAGGGTATCTGGCCCTTCTTGTAGTCTCACGCCAGCTTCCTTTATGTGTTGGATGTATCTGTCCCATTCCAAAATAAACTCGGTATCCAGCTGGAGATCCGCGCCTTTGAGCCAAATGCCACCTAACAGTCCTCCATTTGTCGGAATGAAGCATTGATGTAAGAAGATGAGACTTTTATCTTGTAGGTGTGTGAGAAGAGGAGGAGAGAGCATTGCTTTTCTGCCTAAGCCCAGAATGCAGTCTCTGTCGATCTCAATCAAGCAGTCATTTCCTGGTTTCCACGAAATCCACTGTAGAATGATCGGTAGGCTGGAAGAGAGTTGTTTTCAGGACTGTGAGTCTGTTGTAGGGCGCTCCGAGGCAAATCTGATCCAAATGTGAACCAGTAGCTGATGGAGATATTTAGCTTTGATTACTCTACTCCATAGGCCAGGTTTTGTTAAAATTCTCCAAAGGGTGTTAGCCGAGAGCGCCTTATAAAAGAGAGGCAGGTTGTTTAGGCCCCAACCACACATCAACTTTGGTTTTGATAATACCTCCCATCTGCTAAGGTGAAAAGCTTTGTGCTTCTTACTTCTGGTCCAAACGAAGGTAAAGATAGGTTGACAAAGGGTATTTAAAACAGAAGCAGGGATGTGGGCTAATGCCATCCAAAAAACTAGGAGACTTTCTAAGACAGCTTTTATCAGGACATACCTACCTCCCATAGAGAGCAATCTGTTTCGCCAAATGTGTATTCTGCCTTCAAATTTGTCTATTAGCCAGGTCCAGTCTTTTCTTGTATAGGTGGAGGATTTTAAGAAGTATCCCAAATAAGTAAATCCCTCCGAAAGCTCAAGAGAGTCAATTCCGAACAACTCTTTTAATTCTGTTTGCAAAGTATCCTGAGCATTCGAAACCAGGAAGACGGATTTATGGACATTGATTTCTAAACCTGAAACTGCACAAAAGGTATTTAAGATGGAGTGAATAATTGTCCATTCAACAAGATTGGCAGTCGATAAGATCAACACATCATCTACAAAAAGGATATGCAAGATATATGCCCCGCGACTTTTATCCCCTTCAAGTGTCCATCCGCTTGGCTATTCTTGAGTAAGATGTTGAGTCCTTCTAGGATCAAAATGAATAGTAGTGGTGAGAGAGGGCATCCCTGACGAAGTCCTCTTTCACATTGAAAAGATTTTGTAGCTTCACCATTGATCAGAATAGCAAGGGTGGTCGAGGAGATACAACCCAAAATCCAATTGGTTGTAATGGTGCTGAATCCACTCTGTATAAGAATAAGATGCAGAAAGTTCCAGTTAATGCAGTCGAAATCCTTTTAAGGTCCAGCTTTAGAAGAATGGCTTTTTGTTTTTTTGTCTTTATGTTGTGTATGCATTATTGTGCCACACCAACAACATCAAGAATTTGTCTCCCTTTTAGGAAGCCAAGTTGTTCTTCAGATAGCGCCCGGGAAAGAAAGGGACGAAGTCTTCTGGCAATGACTTTTGAGATTATTTTGTAATAGAGGTTACACAGTGATATAGGGCCAAAATCTTTAAACTGCCTGGGAAGATTTGATTTAGGAATCAAAACTATAAAGGTATTATTTAGCTTAGAGCTTACTTTCCCTCTAATTCTCGCATCCTCCACGACATCTAGGAGATCCTTCCACATAAGATCGAAAAAATGGAGGTAGAGTTCGACCGACCAGCCATCGGGTCCTGGACTTTTTTACTTCTTAAAACCTTTGATAACCTCTAGTAGTTCCTCCTTTGTACAGGGAGATTCCAAAGCTATAGCCTCCTCGGTTGTGACCATCTTTGGGAAGAGGCTAGTTGTTTCTATCTGTGTTGCTAGTGAAGGTGCAGGTGTTGCCTGGAAAAAAGCTTTATAATGACTAAAGGTTGTCGATTTGATGTCTGCTTGTGATTGATGTAGTATGTCGTTCTCATCTTCTATATCCCAGAGGTGCTTTTTTGATCAGCGAGAGCTGGCAAGTCGGTGAAAGAATCGTGTATTTTTATCCCCTCTAGCCAGCCAGAGCATTCTACTTTTCAAGCGCCATCTCTCCTCGTCTTCCCGAAGATATTTATTCCGGACTTCCTCTAGACAGTGAATTCTATAGTCTAGATCCGCGCGGCTATGGTCCTGTAGCTTAAGTTTTAGAAGGTCTTCCATCTCTTGATCTATTTTGTATAGTTCGGCCCATTTCGCTTCCTTGTTTTCCTTTAACCAATGTATAGATTGTGATTTTAGTTTGGAGAGTGCCCTAATTAAGTTACCTTGTGGGTCTCCAGGAACAGTGAGGGAACTGTCATTCCAAACTGATTTGACCAGACTGTTAAATGTAGTCTCCCTTAGCCATTGCGAGTTGAATTTGAAGGGTTGTCCAGCACCAAAACGGCCAACCCCTATCTATAAACAGATTGGCGCATGGTCAGATAGGAATGGGAGATTTACCCATGCGTGTCCGCTGAAGGTAGGCAAGAGCAGCTCCTCTGCAATTAGAAATTAGTCAAGTCTTTTAGAAATGCCTGCTGGTACCAGGCGTCCATTTCTCCAAGTGGGCAGGAGCTCTGCTGGCTTCATATCAATCAAGGTGTTTTTATAAAAAATATGATTAAAAAAGCTCAATAGTGGGTCAATCAACGCCTTTTCTCCCCACATTTCTTTTGGACTGGTAATTAAATTAAGATCTCCAGCGAGAATGAGATTCTTTGCCGCCAATAAACCAATATCATCAAGTCGCTCCCAGAAAGATTTACGGTCCACACAAGGGCCATAAACATTGAGCAGATTGATAGAAGTGTTTAGTTCGAAATAGGTCCCAAAAAGTAGAATTCCCCCTGGACTGAGCATCGACGATAGGTCGAAGAGGGTAGGGTCCCAAGAGGCTAGTAGGTCGCCCGAGTTTCCTACAGAACTTGCTGCACAGGTCAGCCAACTCGATCGAAACTGATGCAAAAATGTCCTAGCAGCAGAAGCGTCCACCAGTGTTTCTTGTAGGAAGATGATTGACGGTTGAATCTTCTCGAGAAGTCTTCGCATGGAGGCTTGTTTTAGGGGTCCTCCAACCCCTCTGATGTTGATGGATAAAAGGATCATGATTTACCTCGAGCTAGGGCTTTTAAACCTCTAAGCACCCCTTGAGATGGAACAGTTGTGGTAGTGACCGATGTCAATGATCCAGCCATGGTATTCTTGCGCGCACTGTGGGATTTTAATGGCAATAGTTCAAGCCCAATACCTTTTGACCAAGTGGGATCCAGATCAGGTGGAGGAATCACTCTTGAGGATGAAGGAAGGTCAGAGCGTCGAATGGTAGATTGAATAAGAGTGTTTCCCTGATAGGTATGGATAGGAATCGATTCAAATGGAAGAGAGGTAGCAGGAGTAGCGTCCAATTGCATAGTGTCTAGTTGGTTTTTGGATTGGGTCGGCTCTGTGTAGCCAGCTAGGGTGAAATATTCTAGGGGATCTTCAGAATCTGTTGTAGGTTGGGTCTCCGAGTCTCTTGCAGATAGGTCAGATGTCAACAACTGTGGTATAAGTGAGGGGTAAGTAGTGTTGGTGATGTCTGGTGGTACTGGCTCGGGTGGGTTTGGTAGGGCAGAGGAGGGTAAAGGTGGAGAGGCCGGCTGAGCTGGTAGAGATGTCGAGGGGTCAGCAGGTATAATATTGTCAGCCTGCTCAACAATGAAGATCCTATCCCATCTTAAGAAGGTATTGTAAAGTGATGGGAAGTATTGATGGATCTTACTCATTAAAGTGTCGTCTGATCGAGTGTAGTCCATTCAAGGACAAGGAACCTTTTCCGCTGGCTGTTCAGGTGGAGAGATGTATCCATTGAAATTTGTCTCTTCCGCTGGATCCAAAACAAAATCAGGATGGGGGAACTTTGAGCAGTCCCTTCTCAGGTGGCTTGTTCTGTGGCAGAGGGAACAAAGAAATGGAATACCTAAGTAGTCCAGGCGCTAAGCATAATGTTGACTACGCTAGTCTATTTCCAAAATTTCAAGCAATCCTACTTGGATATCTATGTCCACATAAATCCTCGTCATTCTTCTATCTGATGCCACTAGGGAGTCTAAATCCACCTTTAGAAAACTTCCTAGGGATGCTCCAATAAGTTCAAGTGCTCACTGGTTCCAGAGTTGAAGTGGGAGGCTTGGAAGGAGTACCCAGATGTGCATGTGGCCAAAGAACTCTGTGGAAGGGTTAAATCCAAGTCTCCAACGTTTGAGCATGAGGCTTCCCCCATCGATAGCCCAGAAACTTCCCAGGATCAGGGCAGTGTCTTCTGGTGTCTTGAAGATAAAACCTAGCCACCCATGTTGAAGCAGGTGTATCTTGGGTAGGTATCCAAGGAGTGGTTTCCAGCTGTTTGCAACCCAGTCATCAAGATTCTGCTTACATTTCTCTTTGTATGCATACCTCCCCACTAAGGCGCACAGGGCTAGGTTGCAGGCTTCTGAAAGTCCAATATCCATTCCAAGTATAAGCTTGGGGTGTCTTCATTTTGGTTTACAAACCTTTTGTGGGCGCTTACGGATGCCTGGATTTTTGAAGGGTGTGATACTGTCCAAGATCCTGCTTCCTGAATGTAAACTTCTCATCTCGTAACCTCGTTCATGTTGTTGTGTCCCCTCATAATTTCTCTTCAGTTTGCTAGGTGAGCGGGCTTGTGCTTCTTCTTAAAAAGTCTGTGAAGTTTCATCATTCGCTGGAGATACAGAGAGGGGTGTCAGGTTTGCAGAGGTGGTTGGTTGTGTGGGTCTGGAGTTCAAAAGTGGAGGCTCACCAGAACGATTATTAAAATGGAAATGATTAGTGCAAAGTGCATCTATCGATGCAAGAAGTTCCAGGTGGTCCCATGGGTCTCCCAAACTCTCTGCAGAGAGTTCTGAATGCTTAGGCTCCATTAAGCGACTTCAAACGAAGACTAGGGAGAAGAAAACATGTAAGACTATTGGATCAGTCAGGATGGAAGGGAAGATTCCCTCATCCTATCTGGCAAGACAAGTGAAAAGCAGAAGGAACTAAAAGAGAGAGGAGAGCATCATTGCAGCACGGAGAGGAAGTCAGATAGTTCAGATGGGAGCCAGGAAAAACAATGTATCTAGGAAACAACAAAAGCTTAAAACAAAGTTCAAAAAAAGGGGACAAATTCAGGGAAGAACTGCCGGAAGTCAAAAAGGTAAACACAGCTACAGCTTCACCTCTCCTTATACTAATTCAATGATTCATTTTCATAATTTTTAACGTTCATAGTACTCTTTGAGAGATGGGAACGTTGTATTATTAGATATTTTCATGTCATAAAATATTAAGTTCATTTTCATAATTTTTAACGTTCATAGTACTCTTTGAGAGATGGGAACGTTGTATTATTAGATATTTTCATGTCATAAAATATTAAGTTTGATGTATTCTTCATATTTTATTTTATGTTAAAATTATTTATATATTATAATTATTATTAATATTTTTAATTATAAAAATATTATAATCAAAATAAATAAGTTAAGAATATGTTTATTTTTAAAAATGAAAAATCAAAATTAATTTGATAATAATAAAGTAATTATATAAAATAATTTCATTAAAAATAAAAGTAATAAAATTATAAATAAATAAACAAATTTATAGAAAAGGAAAAAAAAATAAATGAAATTGATGGATATTTTTGGACATAAATTGTGTCTATAGTTTTGAAAGGACTTATTTTTCTAGTGGACACTCTATTCATAATTAGGAATAAAAGTCAATAATGATGTTATAAAGGAGGGTTAATCCTTAGCTTTTAAAGGAGTTTAATCAGGAATAAAAGTCAATAATGATGTTATAAAGGAGGGAGTTTAATCAGGAATAAAAGTCAATAATGATGTTATAAAGGAGGGTTGATCCTTAGCTTTTAAAAGAGTATTGAGATTGAACCGTTGAGAAAACTTAGATGGAAAAAATTTTAAAATTTTAAGAGTGAAAATTAACACTAAGAAATATTAAAAATAATATTAGTTACAAATCTTAAAAAAGAAATTGTTATAAAATATTAGTTGAAATATCACATAATGGAAAAGGGTTAGAAGGAAAAATTATAATTTAGGTTCAGGTACATTGATAATGAAAAATGAAAGGAATATATATATATATATATATATATATATATATATATATATATATATATATATATATATATATATATATATATATAAATTATTAATATTATTTTTATTTTTAAAAATAATATTTTAAAATACATATCACTTTAAGTATTTTATATAGAATAGAAATTTGGTGATTTAATGTATTTATCAAATAAAATAAAATAAAAATAATTTTAATCTTTTTTTTTAACAGAAACGGTTATGGGGTGTTTATATTCATCTTGGCCTGAATGTCGAAAATCTGATTACATTGGTGATTTCTTTGTTCTGTTGCATCTCGCTGCTGAGAATGAGAGTGCAGCTGAGGCTTTCCGATTGGCTCCTTGATAAGGAGCGCAAATACTTGATTTCAGTGATTTTCCCCCACTTGGAGATACAGACAAATTTGTTTAAGAGTAAACAGTAAAACATGGCAACAAACTTCTTAAGGAATGGGTTCCCATGATTCTTCTTCGTCTTTCAGCTTGACCCCGACAAGGAGGAGGGAAGCTTTGTTGGCTTCGATGTCCGCCTCTTTGTTATGAATTCTCAACACATGATAGTACCTCAACTTCTGAAAGTAATTTCCCAAGCCTTTGATTCTGATTATCATCCTTGATAGTTTAAGATCCGAAGCTGGGGAGTTGGAAACCATTGTGTTTATGATGATCTAGGAGTCACCTATAACATTGGCTTCTTTTATGTTTAAGTCTTTGAGGATCTTGAGACCTTGGAAGAGGGCCAAAGCCTCAGCTTGAATGTTGGACGAATAACCGAGTCCCCAGGCATAAGAATGGATTTTATCCCCAAAAGGATTTACAACAACACCTCCTGCACCAGCTTTGCCCGGATTGCCCTTTGCTGCTCCATCAAAAAAGAGGGAATGTCTTGCTTGCGTTTTGAGCCAATCTTGAAAGTCGGTTTCAGATTTTCTTATCTGCCACTCTTCAATAGTAGGGGTTGTTCTGACTGTTGGGGTGAGTCTAATATATAGAGTTGATCCCCATGCAATGTCCTGTTGACTGAGATTGGAGTCGTCCTTTATGTCAATCAGGCATTCCTTTAATTGGTCTTTAATCCTGATTTCTAAGGCCTTGGGATTCTGC
>JZKD02S0100136.1:991821-1027986 GCA_000966675.3 Picea glauca
GTCTATAAATTTTCCCAGAGCATTTCCAATGTGTCTCAGGGAGTCCCCATTCCAACAGTGAACTGGGAGGTTTGGGAGACGGACCCACACCGGGACGGCTTTGGGCACATCTACTATCGAATCGAAGTCCAGAGTCCATTTGTTCAAGTACAGACCCTAAGGACCCATGAAGTAGGGGCCATTTTGGAAGATCGGGTCTTTGTCGTCCTTTGAAGTGAACTCGAAGAGGAAGTATCCTCTTCCCAGAAAGTAAGAGGTGACGCTTTCTTTGATCAGCGACGCCCAGTTTCTGTTGACCCAACTTTCGGTGGATTTTGGGGACGGCCACAGTCCTGTGAACTGGCCAATGAGAGCCCGATCGGCCAGCGACATAGCAACCTGAATAGGAGTTTCTGGAGGGAGGGAAATCACAGGGATATCATTCAGCTTTTTCACAAATTTCGTGGCTTCCGATTTTCTCTTCTGTGGGAGTCCAGCCAGAAGTCTATTGAAAGCCTCAGCAGGCGAAGTCGACAAAGGAGGCGTAGGGGACGCCTGTGGGGTGCCCAGTCCCTCCATGGACGCGAATCCTGGGCTCGGGCCTGTCCCGTAGAGCTCAAACCCTGCTTACTTGAGTTATCTCAAGGTAGCATGCATGCAACTTATGCATGCAACGGATCTCACTTAACCAAGAACTCCACGCCCAATCCACGTTCCTCAGGCAGTGCTCCTCTTCAAGCGAGTGACCCACACACCGGCAAGTGAACCGCCTCCACAGTGAGCTTGCTGCTCCACAGAAACCCAAGAAGAGCGCGAGCCTCTTAACTGGAAATCTCCCTTCCTGAAAGCGTGGAAACCAACTTCCACCGTTCGGCTCCTCTCCAGCGACCTTTCCAGTTCGATCCTTCTCCAGCGACATCGACCTCTCCAGGTCGAGCTTTCTCAGCGCACGACGACCTTTGAACAGTTCTTCACAGTTACTCCTCTCCAGACCGAGCTCTCTCCAGCTCACGACGACTTCTAATCAACTCTTCACGGTGGCTGGATGGATTCGCGCCCTACAGCAGAGCGGCCTGCGAAAATTTGTGTCCTGGAAAGCACGTAAGGGACGGTGGTAGAGGTTCGCACCCTACCAGAGGAGGGGCCTGCGAACCTCAACCCTACTCACACCTGCACACTCGGCCTCACTCATCGTTCAAAAAAAAAAAAAATTAATCTTAAAACTAAATATTGTATCAAATTAATTTTAGTTTTAAAAGTTGGTTTCCATATATTGGGAATATCATTATGATTAAATGTCTCGTATAAAAGTACAAGATAACTAACATAAAAAAGAAGAAGTTTATTATCATTGTTTGTAGTTCCAAACAAAATAACATAGAGATGTTACATTTTGATTAAATTATTAGAGAATAAAAAAAGGAGACCAATATGTAGAATGAAGAGACGCCTTCCCATTGATTCCAATGCTAAACAAAATAACATTAAGATGCTACTTTTTTACTAAACCATTAGAGATTAAAAAGGAAACCAATATTTAGAATGTTGATACTATTGGAAGTTTATTGCATCTAAATTTAAAAATATTGTGGTAAAATGAATAAATAAAGCATACGAGCAAATTATCGTGTTTTAAAGAGAAAATGAACCCAATCTAGAAATTCAAAAATATCAAATTATTTATAATACTAAAGCATCTCCAAATATTTATTTTGAAAATTATAACTATGTGTCAAGGTTTTTGATCCTTCGAAATTTTCCTTAACATGAAACCAAAAGTTAAAATAGATATATATTTTATTAAATTATCTATAATATCTAACAAGTATGTTTGAAACAAAAAAAAATTGTAAAGTTAAAATAGATATATATTTTATTAAATTATCTATAATATCTAACAAGTATGTTTGAAACAAAAAATTGTACCTTGTATATCGTATTTTCCAAATCACAGACTTGATTTACTCAAGCATATGTGCTCTATTTTTTTATATCAAACATAGGTCGCCTCATTGATTTTACTCTCAACTTTTTTCTTTCATCATTTTATTAGCCAACCTTGTTGCACATTTCACCATATCTTGTTTAAATGTTGATTTCCAATCTTTGATTTGCAAATTTAACCTTTCATACTAGTTCAATGATTCATTTTCATAGTTTTTAACTCCCATTTTTACATAGTAGAGATCATCTCCCCCTTATGACTCTTTGAGATGGGGATGTTGTATTATTAGATACTTTGATGCCATATGTTGGTCTTCCTTACTTCTTCTTGGGCTGACCTAGGTTCGGATCTCAATAGGTTTCCAAAAAAACCCTCTAAAACTATGGGCCATCATGGTAAATCAAAAGAAAACGATGTGCACAGGGTGCATAGTGCAGTCTCACCTGAGATAGATTTTTACGAGTGACTGCAATACTCAAGTGTTTGTAGTCTAGGAATGAGTGGGGATATGTGATTATTATGTGATTGTGTTCTTTCTTCCTTATGCATTGTCCTTGTGTTTACATACGAAATTGATCGTCCGTCAACTGAGAGAATGAGTCTGGTATGGGGTTGTCTAAGTAACCCAAGCTGTTTGGTGTAACTCGATCTGACGGGTTTAATGGCTCTGTTAGCCAATCTAAAGTCCTAAAAGAAGATACACAAGAGAAAGAACTAACTAACTAATTACTAGATACTATATATTATATATGTACATATGCTCTAATATAACTATTGTAGCAGAAAATATACAAATATCACTTATGTACATCATTTACAAATTGCAAGTTTTAATCAAAACTTACGAAATCAAATGCGAAAATTATTTGTGTTAAGAAGTAGATAAACAAAGCACATTTAAATATTTTATGTTTTCCTTTATAAATCTAACTAATCTTGAATTGAATAAACTATGAAACGCAGACGTGTGGGTAGTCAAAAGTTTAACCATACATTTTGTTTTCATTAATATGTAAATGAAAGAATTAAGAAATAAAAAAAGATCTAACCTCTTTGTTAGTTAGTGAGGTGTATCCAAGTGTCTGTATGAGTGAAGAACATTCAACTGTCGCGTCCAAGAGAGAAATATGCAATGAACTTTATGACTATTCTAAATAAATTCAAAACATATATTGGCAGCTTAGGTTTAATGACAGAGGATGAAACACAAATATAACCCTGTGATCTTATAATTACACATAATTATAGCAAGATAAATCTGAAAGTAACTTATGCATTTCATCATTCAATTAAAATTTAAAGATAAATCCTATCATTCTAATTGGAGATATGATCATAGTATTTATATCTAGAGCAACAAATTATAGACGATATCTATAATATAAATATCTCAAGCATAATAGATCATTAAGTCTAAATATATCAGACCTATTAATGTATTAGGATTAACAAAACATAAATGAAAACATCATTAACAAAAGGCTAAAGCCAAAATGCATATATGCTATTTCATTAAGTCTTGGAATCACTCGTCCATCTTCTGCTCCTTGCCAAGATGATTTACATTACAAAATATGGAGTATTTAAAAAGTTTAAAAAGGATAAACTTCTTATATTCTAAGATAGGATCAGATCTCAAAATATCTAAAAGTTACAAATATAGAGGGCTTAGAGCCACTCAAGATCAAATTAAGTCTTTAAAATTTATGAGAATTTTCTCCTATTTACAAAAATAAGCAAAAAAAAAGATAGTTGATCGACTAACTCCATCATGCTCCATCCCATAAGATCAACATTAGATACATCCTATCTTGAAAAAAACGAAATGAGCAAGTCAAATATTTTATTAACTAACAATTCCTAAATTTTATATGAGAATTGACTTGGCTACAAAATCTCTCAATTCTGTAGCCAGTCTTATTATTGGTAACAGAAATCTAAATCTATCCAGATTGATTAGAAAATAACAACCAAAGCATAATTTTGAAAAAACCAATCATACCATTTAACTAATAACAAAATTCGAATCACAATATCTCATAATTGATCACGGACTTAACACTGTCAGCGTTTTTTATAATGATATTGCCTGTCCTTTTCAAACGCTTTGTTTGTCTTTGTGCATTGGCCTTGAGCTCACGATTTTCGTTTTCCAACGAGTCATTTTGAGCCGCGAGAGATTTTATCCTTGCTTGAAGGATGGGGATTTCTATGTAGTACTCACTTATCCAATGTAAACAAACTTCGCAATGTACAGCAGCGAAAATCGATTGAGGAAGCATGTAATTGTGTGCTAAAACACCACTACTATCCACTGTCGGCCTTTGAAAAAGCTTGATACCTATAAATTTCTTGTTTTCTTTTAGACATGATGGGAGATTATTCACATAATCGAATGGTTGATCAAGTTTGGTACAATTCAGATCTTCCTGTGCCAAAAACCTCTCGATCTCGGAGTCTAAATCCTCATGGATATCGATCGAATCGATCAAGCTCACATGAGGTTTGGATTTATTACGTAGAATCCTTGAAATGAGTCGACCATCTCTCTTATTATGAAACCCTATTTCTTAATTTTTCTTTGACTGTTTGTGAGGGTTTTTGTTGTGGATTTTACAGTAGGATTAGGGAAAACAATTTGTTCATGCTCGGGAGTTTTAATAACCTTAGAAATAGCATCATGTTTCTCAAGCAAAGACTAATCGGGCAATGCCCTTTCATGAGGGTTTTCATACAAGAAATATGGTCTGCCACTTGAAAAACCAGGAGGTTTCTCTATCATAGGTTTATCCACCACAGGGGTTTCTACAGAAGTCTCTGCAACAAAACCATTTCAAACTAGAAACTGGTCCCAATCATCACTCAAGGTTTCTAAATGATGAAACAATAGTAATTTAATCAAACCATGGTGAAAAAGGATAGAATATAATTTATTCTTCTTATATCTCTTTGACATTTTATACAAACTTCTTAGCAGGTAAAACGACATATTTAAATGGAAGCCGATAAAATGCATGAGCAATCGCACATGGTAAAGGAATACCAGGCCATAACAACCTTCACAAGTAATAAATTGTTTTAAAACCGCTAATAAACCATGTCATCTAACCTTGAGTAGGGAGATCGGAATACCTTTGTCACAACATTCATTTTTTTTGGAGGTGACGAATATACTCCAGGGTACTTTGTCCAACTTTGAATTTTTAAACAATTTTTTACCAGTGAGGGGGAGAATTGTTGCTTCACTCAGAAATTCTTCAGTGATCTCCAACTGAATATCGTCCACCTTAGATCTACATCCATCAAATGTAAGGGAAAAAATTTTGGCCACCTGCAAGTTATACCCCTGGAACTTCTTAATAAACATATCCCAACCCCAGCTCTTCAGGTCCTCACTCGCATCATCATACAACAACAAAGTTTGGGAGTCGTTTGGCTCAAATCATACGACAGGGGACATAAGGGTTTGAAAAGATGGTAACAAGGGTGACCTGAACTCACTGTGATCTTAGGAGGTAGCAGTGAAAGAGGCAATCCCAAGATAAAATCATTGCAACAAAACTAGGAACACACCAGTGCAACCATAACATAAGTAATGAGGGTTTCAGTCATGAAATTCGGGCATTTCTGGTAATGAAAGTTTTGAGTACAGAGTATAACACAAGACCTTTGTTTGTCATGAGATACCTATCAATTCGACCTGCCAACTAAAACAAAGTACAGGGTACAATCTTAGTGTGTTTAATTTCTATGATACGTAATGGGTATACTCGATTTACAAAGGTTAGGAGAGGATACCTTTTTTTACAGTCCTAATGCAAATCGATAAATTAAAATCAAAGTTTATTTACCAAGAATTTAAATGAGCAAGATTATAGTCCAAATGCAAATGAACATAGGTATTTCATCGATATATGATAAACTCAAAGAAAAAGAAAAATCATGAAAAGGATGTAAGCATATTGACCCTTTCAAACCAGCCTGAAGCAGAATCAAAATATGAGATTAAGTTTTAATGCTTGTTTCATGCTTACAGTCATGAACCAAGCATGAAAACACAAGATAAGAAATAAAACAAGAATAATCAAAGATCCTTTTTCTAACCAAATAATCATCCCCAAATCGTAGTATTTACAGGATGAGGTGTAGGCAGCTGCAGGAAGTGTCATTTGTTGTCCAAAATAGGAAAAACATGTAGAGCTGCCAACAATGGCGACTAAATGGGAGAAACAATTATCTCTGCATTACCAATGAGTTCGTGTTAGGAATGATTATAAATATCCAAAATCAAAGCACAATCTGAAGGAAATCAAACATCTCAATCAAATTCCAACAATAACCATACAGTCTGACTTTGGATATCTTTCTGTCAAATGAAATTTGGTGACAAATTTTAATTACAAGAGCAACGATATTTATACTAATGGCTCTGATACTTTTGACAAGGCCTCTGCTACCAACAAGTGTCCATAGCCTCGACAAGGATGTCAATTATCCCACTTTGATGCCTCTACCCTGTCCAAGAACTTTCAATTCAAAATGAAGGGTATTTATGATTAATATCAACACTTATTCCTAATAATTTTCTTGAACCCGACATTGCTTCACTGCCAGCGGGCCTGTTCAGTACCTTGGGGAAGTTGTCTTGGCATCATGTATGCATTTACCCACTACCAGTAGCCCTGTTCAATATCTCGGCGGGTTTACAGACACTTCCCACAACTCTCTAGAAATTATTTATAATCTGACATAAATTTAATGATATTCAGAAGAGTGGGGTGATGCTTGAAAATTTTAGTTTTCAAAACACTTGATATTTTCCAGCCTTTAATTTTGATTGATAACCTTCATTATGATCTGAAATTGGTTTTATGATGAAACTAATTCTTCGAGGACAGGAATGCATACTTGAGTTTCTTTCATTAAAAGCAGGGACAATGTAAAGATCTTTAATGATGGTCATGTCTGCTCATAATTATAAAGTGAAACCAGGAAACCTGCTTCGAACAGAAAGTTTCTTTAGCTAGTCTGTGTTTTAGCAATTTATAGCATTGATGCTCTGAAAAGAACTTGATTGTTTCTTCCTAATGAGGCATTTTGGTTTCCCCTCATGAACTAGGAGGTGACACAGACATAAGTTTAACTAGAAAGCAGTGAAAACAAACAAAATGAAAAGAATCCAAAAACCAGAAAACAAAAATAAATCAAAATAGAAAAATTATGTACAAAGGTGGATCTGGAATTTATCAGGAAAAATACCTTTTGAGAGCTTAGTCATTCACCGGGAAGGTGTCTGGCTGTCCCTCTAGAATGTATAGACAGAAAGAGCTGGGACCTAGTTTTTCAGCAATTACAAAAGGCCCCTACCATAGGTTATGGAACTTGGTGTGTTCCCCTTTTCCTTTGTGAGGTTTATCCCGCTTGAGAACCAAATCTCCTACCTCAAAGTTTCTATCCAAAGTAGAGTTTGAATAAAACTAGCCTTTCACAATATGATGATGTTGATCCAGTCTCTCCTTTGCTTGTGCTCTTACTTCTTCTAGTTTCAACAAGGCGTTAATTCGACTTTCAAGAGGAGGGAATTCCTCTTCCTGAACTTTCTGCGATAATTGCAGAGAGGGAAGCAAAACATGAGGAGGGAGAATCGCTTCTCTTCCGTAGACAAGGAAGAAAGGGGAATTACTAACAGAAGTTTTAGGTGTCACTATGTCAGCCCAAAGTGCATTAAAAAGCGTGTTGTGCCAATTTTTGTGGTTTTCAGAAACTATCCTCTTGATGATTTTTATCAAATTTTTATTCATTAATTCTACCAGTCCGTTTCCTTGGGGGTAATAACTGGAAGAATACTTAAGTTTGATCCCTTTCTCCAAAGAAAAAACACTCATATCGAGGGATGAAAAGTAAGAATCATTATCAAATACCAAACATTCAGGAATGTTGAATCTAGTAATGATATTTACGTCAAGGAAAGATATCACTTGATTAGTGTTTACCACCTTTAGCGATGTAGCCTCGGACCATCTGGTAAAATAATTTGTTGTTGTAATGATGTATTTATGTTTCTGTGAAGAAGTGGGGTTAATTGGCCCTATGATGTTGAGAACCCACTATTGAAAAGGTGAATCCACCGAAACAGGTTGTAAAGGGAATGCTGCCTTTTTTACTCGTCCAGCAGCCTTTTGGTAGATTATGCATTTACGACATAATGCATAGGCATATTTGAGCAACGTGGACCAATAGTACCCAACCCTTAATACCTTGTGAGCAGTGGTGTCTCCACCGAAGTGCCCACTAGCTTCACCTGCATGAAGTTCAAATAATACTTTGTCTGCTTCATCTCTTTCCAAACAACGCATAAGAACACTATCAAATTTATTATGGAATAATACGTCATTTACCAACTGGAAAGGTGCATATTTTAGGATTAATGCTCTTCTCTTTTTTGGATTGAGATGGTGAGGAGTAGAACCGTGTGTTAAATAAAACTTAATATCATCAAACCAAGAATTAGCAACAACTTGTGTACAACAGATCTGATTTTCATTATGTTGATTTACAATTGAGACATTAATTTGACTATGTTGTTCTTCAACTGAATCAACCACTAGTTTGCATAGGCCTTGACCTATGACCATTTTTGCAAAGGTTATTTCGAGGTCATACTCTTGTAACTATGTCATCCAGTTTGCCTTTTTTTCACCCAATTCCTTTTGTACTAACAAGTTTCCAACAGTAGGATAAGACACAATGACTTTAGTTCTGGATTTCAACAAATATGATAAGAAATGTTTTACTGCTTTGAAAACTGCATAAGCTTGTTGATCTACAGCTAGGTAGTTAAGCTTTGCTCCTTTGAAAGCTGATCTCATGAAGGCAATGGGGATTTCATTGATTTCAGTGTTCTTTTGGGTCGGGACAACAACATAAGATCGGTCAGAGGCGAAAGTGTAAATAGTGAAATCTTTCAAGAAATCAAAACTCATGAAGGAAGGGGCTTCCACTATGGATTTTTTGATTGAATCAAACGCTTGATTTTTCTATGGTCCCCAATGATACTGAACATCCTTTTTAATTAAATTCTTCTATGGCCTTACCATTTCTAAGAAACTTAGGACAAACCTTCTGACAAAATTAATTTGGCCTAAAAAGGATTACATAGATTTTTTGGAGGAGGGCGGGTGGGGGGGGAAGTTTGGCAATGGCTTGAGTTCTTTCGGGATCAATAATCATCTCATCACTGGATACTATGAGCCCGATAATTTTGTCTTGTTCCACTGCAAAGATTGACTTCTTAAGGTTGATATATATGTCGTACTTGTGGCATCGTTCTAGGACAACCCTAAGGTTAGACAAGTGATCTTTCTTGTTTTTGGAGAAAATGGTAACGTCATCAAGATAGACCACTACAGATTGATTTATGAGACCATGAAAATAATATCCATTGCTCTCTGGAAAGTGGACCCAGCATTTATAAGCCCAAAATGCATTTTCCTGTAGGCATAAGTGCCTCATGTGGTACGAAAAGTGGTTTTTAACTGGCTTGGTGGAGACATGAGAACCTAGTTGTATCCCGAAAAACCGTCTAGCAGTGATAGTCTTTCGGCACCAGATACCTACTGAATAATTTGTTCCATTAGAGGAACAGAATAATTATCTTTATCAGACGCTCGGTTAAGGTTACAAAAATCGACATAGAGTCGGATTTTGCCACTTTTCTTCCTTACAGGAACTAGGTTGGACACCCATTGTGTGTGTCTCACCGAGAAGATTGTCTTTGCATTTAGTAATTTGTTCAGTTCTTTCTTGATAGTGCGTTCCAATTTGGGGTGCATCTTTCTTAATTTTTGCTGAAAAGGTTGAGTTTGTGGTTTCATGGGGATGATATGTTGTATTATATTAGGATCAAAAGTTTTTAAATCATCATATGTCCAGGAAAAAACATCCTTGAATTCTTTAAATAGTTTTATAAAAGTGGATCGTTCTTTCTCAGAGCATCCCATTCCCAAATTGATATTTTGAGGATAATCCTTAGTCCCTAGATTTATCATTTCGTAAATCAAGGAAGAACTGTTCGTTTTACAATTAACTGATCCTCTAAATTTATCATGCAAATCATAGAAATTTTCTAGTCTTACAACGGATCTGGGAATAGAGTTTACCATATCATATGTCGATTCACAAGATCTAGGATCCGATATTATCGTGAAGTTACAGATATTTTCATCGTGAGTGCCTTCATTGATAATTGCACCTTGGAAAGTGTCCTCCATATGAAAGAAGTTGATGATCTGTTGGTCATCGTTGAACACTCTCCAATTGGTGATGTTGTCTGGGATCAATGGCCTGAACAATAATTCAATTGAAAATGCATTCGGAGAAAGACCTTCTGCAGGCAAAAATTTGGAAGTGACATTAGCCAATAAATCAGCTTCTGAATTACTTAGTCTGGGAATGGAATTGATGTTAAATGATGAAAAATTTTGTATCAAACTCCATACCTTGGTTTGGTAACTTTTCAGATGTGGTGACAAGCAGTGTATGGAATTTCTTACCTGCCTGACCACGATCTCTGAGTCACCAAACGTTATTAAATTTGTTACATCCATATCCAAGGATTTATTAAGCCCTTGTAGAAGTGCTTCATATTCGACAGTATTATTAGTGCACTCGAACTCTAATTGACAGGTAATGAAAGTCTTATTACCTACAGGGTCGATGAGTACACATCCTTCACCAGCTCCTTCCTTGGATTTGGATCCATTGAAGTAAAGTGATCATATCTGAGCTTCGTCAATAGTGTTTGGCACATTTGGCAAGGCTGTTGATTGAGTACAGGTCATGAGCTCTGATTGTTTCTCTGGATTGGTGATGGGGGAAGTTTCAACCATGAAATTACAAAAGAAGGTGTCCATTCTCTGCATTTCAGTTGAATTAGTGGAAGCAGTAAATGGTTCATTTGCATCATTCAAATCCGTCACAGTGTGCTTGAGATAACGTTCACGGTTAATCCTAATTTTGTTTGGTTGTCCATTTTCTGGCAGCCATAAATGAGACCAATATGTTGCAAAGTAACCATGTAGTTTCTTGGACCAATCTCTGCTAAAAAAAACCATAGACTTCAGGGATGTCAACAACAATGATGTGAATAATCTGGTGAACCTTAGGATTAGAAGATAACCTAATGAACACATTCTTTAGTACACCAATTACCTTAACATTCGTCCGATCGAGCTGAATGATTTTAAGACTTGAAGGTTGAAATTATGCGTTAATTTTTTGGCAAACGGATAAAGGCATCACATTCAATGATGCGTTGGAATCTACCATCCAATTATGTACATTTCTATTAAAAAATTCAAAAGTTAACAAGAAAGGGGAGACATTTTTGTGACTATTAACAACAAAATTCCGTTGATTTTTAGTTGTTGTCCCTAAAACTACTTTATCTACATTTGATACAGTTTTTTCAGTGAGATCCCTTTTATCTGGGGGTTCAGGTGTCATTTTAGTAGGGATCTTTTGAGCTATTTTAGAACTGATTTCTACAATTTTCTTCCTGTTCAGATTGTTGTTTTTACTATTTTCTATGATTTTCTAAAGCATTTTCTGCAGAAGAAGAGGGAATTTCAAAAGTTAGTAAACATAAATATTAGCCCCAAGTTTTTTTAGGTCTTCAATCAAATCATACTCTAAAATTGGTGCTGCTAAATTCTGTTTTGTCTCGGCTTGTTTCAATTGTTTCAGGGGCACATTATTACTCATTTCAGAAGAGGGTTTACTTTGTGTTTTGCTTCTAGTGTTGTAAGGATGAACAGTTCAAAATTTGCTTGAAAAATACTGTCGGAGAAATGCCCGAAGATATTGGGAGATGACTCCTCTTCTTCAAGTACTTTTTCTTCAACTATGTCTTCCGAACTTTCAGGAGGGACCAAGTTATCATGTTCCTCAAGGATAGTTTGCAGAGCGTATTGTAAGATTTCAAAATTTAGACCTTTAGGGGTCGGATTTGGTTGGTTGGGGGGAAAAGGATTTCTGAAAGGAGGTTTAAAACTTTCTTTTCTTGAGGATGCTTCTTCAGCTGATCTCTTCAATTCTATGACTTGATTCAATAATTTTTGGACAACCTTTTGCAAACTTTCTAAGTCTGAAGTTTCTGATTGGGTTTTGGTTTGGGGAGGCCTAGTAATAATTTCTATTTTCGTCTTAGAAGATGGGGTTATTTCTGCCTCATTACTAAGATTATCTTTCAAGGTCAAAATATCTTTTTTGATTTGGCTTGCCTCCTCGAAGGCTTCCAGTAACGTGGACTTCTTAGATATTTTAACCCAAATTGCTATATTATTATGTAGACATTTAGTGTAATATGCTTGTTAGGCAAAATATATGTCGTTATAATAACGTCACAGTACAGTTGCCCAACTATTTACTTGTCAACCCGAGGTACGTAAACTGACGAAGCACCTGCACTGTTTGTGCAGGAATGAAGTAGAACTAATCTAATCTAATCTATGTTGCTGAAATTAAACTAATCTAACAAAGCATTGAAACACTAACTAGGAAAGCATGAAATTACATAAGGGATATACAACATGTGAAGAGTTAACAACCATGACATATGTGATCTCACACAATAAGACGATGTTGAATTACATTACAAGAATCAAATCAATCTTCATGAAACAATAATGAAAGTATGAATCAATGAAACCAAGCTAAGAATCCCTTTAATCAAAATCTAATCTTCATTCTAATGATCTAATTCCCTCCTTTTCTCATGAAGAGAGAGCACTCTCTTATATACATGAGAGTCTTGAAATGAAGATAACCATCTCATAATGATAGATCCACTATTCTCTCAACCACTCTCAACTACTTTCCCATTATTACAAGATATGATCCCTTCAAATCCTCCACATGTCTCTCATGAATCCTAGATAAGATATGCCACCCAAATCTTCCATGATTTTCTCCTTGAAAAGAGGCTTGAATAACTATCTCCTTTGGAATGATGGAAGAGATATTCGAGAAGTCTCTTTGAATTAATCATCCACATATTCCTACACATTTACAAAGCTCACACATAATTGAGATATATATGAAAACATGTATATTTTCTAATATTTAATCATAAATTCACTTTTAATACTAAAATGAATAAAGTGGAAAATAATAATGTCAAACCCAAATGTATTTATGAAAATGATATGACRAAAGTTTAATAGGGCGATGAAATGTAAGGAATAGTGAAGGGAAAGGTGGATGAAAATATGACATTTCCGAGTCCTAACAATGCTACAATAAGGCTTTCCATGGGCATTGAATCAGTGGGAATTCGGTTTTTTAACGTGATGAACCTTTGGTTAAAATCTTTTACTTTCTCCTTAGGGTTCATTTTTAAGCTAGAAAGTTCCATAACTAAGACTTTAGGAGATTTATCATCTCCGAACTTCTCTAAGAAACAGGCTTCGAATCTGTCCCAAGATACAATGGTGTGAGGTTGTTGGGAGAAATACCATGTAGAGGCATTGCCCTCGAACGTGTAAGGAAAAAGTCTACATACTACATCTTCATGTTTTACACTTCGGATTCTAATGGATAGCATGAATTTCTTTATGTGATCTTCGACAATTTGCTTAGAATCTAGATCAAACTTAGTTAACCATTTCTCTGGGTGTTTTTTAAAGGGTTCTGGGGTCCAGGTACAACCACAACATCTTGATCGAGCCATGGTCTGGCGGGATTGTTTTGGTTTGCCATGGGTGTAGGTGGTGTCGAAGGACGAGATGGTTCAGATGATGAACTACCTTCGTCGAATGACTCTCCTCCTGAAGAGGATGGAGATGAATGAGGTGGGGAAGGTGGAATACCATATCCCCTGGCTCAAAGAGTAGGTGTATCGGTAGGATTGATAGTATCATCTCCTAGAGGGTTTAAAAGTAGACCAGTGTCTTCAAGTTGTTCTCTAATATCAAAGAAATCTAAGGGTTGATTCAGTGGCCTACCAGGTTGTCTGATATGGGCCAAAGAACTATGTGTATTTAAGAGTGACTAACGAACAATTTCTTGTACGTCGTCCCCTTGAGGGTTTGGTGTTATCGGCTCAACATGAATATGGGGATTTTCGTTTGAGGTAGTTGTTGTTTTAGAAGTAACGTTGTTGTCAGAATGACTTTGTGTTACTATAGGGGAGCGAGTATGTGGGGGCGGATTCTTGCGACTTCCACGTGCCATCAATTGTATCCAGGCCCTCCTTCTAGTGCCATTTGTTGATGGGTGAAATTGACCGTCCTTCAACTGAGAGAACGAGTCTGGTCCAGGGTTGTCAAAGTAACCCAAGCCATTTGATGTAACTGAATTTGACGGGTTTAATGGCTCCATTAGCCAATCTAAATTCCTAAAAGAAGATACACAAGAGAAATAAATAACTAACTAATTACTAGATACTATATATTATATCTGTACATATGCTCTAATATAACTATTGTAGAAGAAAGTATACAAATATCACTTATGTACATCATTTACAAACTGCAAGTTTTAATCGAAACTTACGAAATCAAATGCGAAAATTATTTCCGTTAAGAAGTAGATAAAGAAATCACATTTAAATCTTTTTTGTTTTCCTTTATAAATATAACTAATCTTGAATTGAATAAACTATGAAACACAGACATGTGGGTAGTCAAAAGTTGAACCATACATTCTAATTTCATTAATATGTAAATGAAATAATTAAGAATAAAAAAAAGAGCTAACCTGTTTGTTAGTTAGTGAGGTGTATCCAAGCATCTGTATGAGTGAAGAACATTCAACTGCTGCGTCCAAGAAAGAAATATGCAATGAACTTTATGACTGTTCTAAATAAATTCAAAACATATATCGGCGGCTTAGGTTTAATGACAAAGGAGGAAACATAAATATAACCCTATGATCTTATAATTGCACATAATTATAGCAAGATAAATCTGAAATTAACTTATGCATTTCATCATTCAATTAAAATTTAAAGATAAATCCTATCATTCTAATTGGAGATATGATCACAGTATTTATATCTAGAGCAACAAATTATGGACAATATTTATAATATAAATATCCCAAGCATAATAGATCATTAAGTCTAAAGCTATCAGACCTATTAATGTATTAGGATTAACAAAACATAAATGAAAACATCATTAACAAAAGGCTAAAGTCAAAATGCATATATGTTATTTCATTAAGTCTTGGAATCACTTGTCCATCTTCTGCTCCTTGCCAAGATGATTTCCATTACAAAATATGGAGTATTTAAAGAGTTTACAAAGGCTAAACTTCGTATCTTCTAAGATAGGATCAGATCTCAAAAGACATAAAAGTTACAAATATAGAGGGCTTAGAGCCACTCAAGATCAAACTAAGTCTTTAAAATTTATGAGAATTTTCTCCTATTTACAAAAATAAGCAAAAAGAAGATAGTTGATTGACTAAGTCCAGCATGCTCCATCCCATAAGATCAACATCAGATACATCATATCCTGAAAAAAACGAAATGAGAAAGTCAAATATTTTATTAACTAAGAATTCCTAAATTTTATATGAGAATTGACTTGGCTACAGAATCTCTCGATTCTGTAGCCAATCTTATTATTGGTAACAAAAATATAAATTGATCCATATTGATTAGAAAATAACAACCAAAGCATAATTTTGAATAAACCAATCTTACCATTTAACTAATAACAAAATTTGAATCACAATATCTCAGAATTGATCACAGCCTTGACACTCTCAGCATTTTTTATAATGATATTGCCTGTCCTTTTCAAACACTTTGTTTGTCTTTGTGCATTGGCCTTGAGCTCACGATTTCCGTTTGCCAATGAGTCGTTTTGAGACATGAGATCTTTGATCCTTGCTTGAAGGATGGGGATGTCTGTGTAGCACTGACTTATCCAATGTAAACAAACTTCGCAATGTACAACATGGGAAATCGGTTGAGGAAGTGTGTAATTGTGTGCTAAAACACCATTACTATCCATTGTCAACCTTTGACTGAGCTTGATACCTGTAAATTCCTTGTTGTCTTTTAGACACAATGGGAGATTATTCACATAATCAAATGGTTGATCTGGTTTGGTACAATTCAGATCTTCCTGTGCCAGAAACCTCTCGATCTTGGAGTCTAAATCCTCATGGATCTCGATTGAATCAATCGAGCTCACATGAGGTTTGGATTTATTACGCAGACTCCTTGAAATGAGTCGGCCAACTCTCTTATTAAGAAACCCTATTTCTTGATTTTACTTTGACTGTTTACGAGGGTTTTTGTTGTTGTATTTTACAGTAGGATTAGGGCAAACAATTTGTTCATGCTTAGGAGTTTTAATAACCTTAGAATTGGAATCTTGTTGCTCACGCAAAGAATGATAGGGAAATTCCCTTCCACGAGGGTTTTCATACAAGAAATCTGGCTTGCCACTTGAAAACCCAAGAGGTTTCTCTATCATAGGTTTATCCACCACAGGGGTTTCTATAGAAGTCTCTTTTACAAAACTATTTCGAACTAGAAACTAGTCCCAATCATCACTCAAGATTTCTAAACGATGAACCAACAATAATTTAATCAAACCATGGTGAAAAATGATAGAATCTAATTTCTGCTTCTTATATCCCTTTCACATTTTATACAAACTTCTTAGCAGGTAAAACAACATATTTAAATGGAAGTCGATAAAATGCATGAGCAATCGCACATGGTAAAGGAAGACTAGGCCATAACGGCTTTCACAGGTAATAAATTGTTTTAAAACCGCTAATAAACCATGCCATCTAACCTTGAATAGGGAGACCGGAATACCTTTGTCACAACATTCAATTTTTCTTGAGGTAACGAATAGACTCCAGGGTACTTCGTCCAACTTCAAATTTTTAATCCATTTTTTACTAGTGAGGGGGAGTCCTGTTGCTTCACTCAGAAATTCTTTGGTGATCTCCAACTGAATATCACCCACCTTAGCTCTACATCCATCAAATGTAAGGGAGAATTATTTGGCCACCTACAAGTTATACCCCTGGAACTTATTAATAAACATATCCCAACCCTGGCTCTTTAGGTCCTCACTCGCATCATCATACAACAACAAAGTTTGGGTGTTGTTTGGCTCAAATCGGACGACAGGGGCCATAAGGGTTTCAACAGATGGTAACAAGGGTGACTCGAGCTCACTTTGGTCTTAGGAGGTAGTAGTGAAAGAGGAAATCCCGAGCTAAAATCATTGGAACAAAACTAGGAACACACCAGTGCAACCATAACATAAGCAATGAGGGTTTCAGTCATGAAATTAGGTCGTTTCTGGTAATGAACATTTTGAGTACAGAGCATAACACAAGACCTTCATTTTTCATGAGAGTCCTGCCAATTCGACCTGCCAACTAAAAAAAAGTATAGGGTACGATATTAGTGTGTTTAATTTCCATGACACGTAATGGGTATACTCGATTTACAAAGGTTAGGAGAGGATACATTTTTTCACAGTCTTAATGCAAATCGAAAAATTAAAATCAAAGTTGATTTACCAAGAATTTTAAATGAGCAAGCTTATAGTCCAAATTCCAATGAACATAGGTATTTCATCGATATATGATAAACTCAAAGCAAAAGAAAAATCATGAAAAGGATGTAAGCATATTGACCCTTTCAAACCAGCCTTAAGCAGAATCAAAATACGAGATTAAGTTTTAATGCTTGTTTCATGCTTACAGTCATGCACCAAGAATGAAAACGCAAGATAAGAAATAAAACAAGAATAATCAAAGATCCTTTTTCTAACCAAATAATCATCCCCAAATGGTAGTATTTACAGGATGAGGTGTAGGCAGCTACAAGAAGTGTCATTTTTTGTCCAAAATAGCAAAACCATGTAGAGTTGCCAACACCTTGTTACACATTCAACTAGTTCTATGATTTATTCATCTTTTAACCTATGCATGCATGCTGATATAGCTACTTTAACCATTATTTCATAAGATAATGATTAATAGAAAGTAAATCATTCATTAACAATCATACAACACACAATATTTATCGTGGTTCACCCCTCCTGGGGATATGTCCACAAAGATCTAGCTTCTCTGCTCTTTTATTTATTCTACTGCAAAATCTTGCGTTGCGCGCATTACATTTTCAGTAATACAATCAAGATTGATGGTAAGAACCCTCTGTGAGGAGGACTAGATCACACCAGGATCCTCAGCCTGTGACCTAACCCTCAAAGACTACCTTACTCAACTCTTATAAAAGACTTATTACAATCAACAACCCACAAAATCATAATAATTAACTCTCTCTATCCTTAACTGACATCCTCTCTTCTCATATATCTTCTTAGACCTCCTAGGTCCTTATTTATACTACTTTGTGGCTTATAGTCATTACAATCTTGCCAAAAACCCTAACCCTATTATGGTTAGGCTTGTCTTCCTGCACGCCACATTTCTTTTCCTCCTACATGTTTCTTTTCCTTCCTTTTCTCCGTGTTTCTTTCTTGCCACCTGTTGTGTGCGCTCCAAAATTAGGTCTTCCTTTCCAAAAATAGGTCTTTCCCAAAACAGATATTTTCTCCAAAAATAGGCCTGCACCCAAAATAAACTTTCTTCTCAAAATTGGTCCACACCCAACAAGCCCCCAACACTGATATGTGACTCATCCTGAGCCACTTAGGTAGTGCATGGTCCCTATATAATTGTTTCCAAATTGTGCAAGTTCTCTACGAGTTCCTTTCCTTTTTCCCTCATTTGTGCAGCTTTATCTGTTAGTGCCTCGACTATCTGCATTGTTATCTCTTCCTGTAGTAATGTTGCGCTTTCTGAATGTGCCTATGCCATGCTCGTCTTCTCTTCCTCCAGTTTTGCAATCATATGTGTTGCTTGTTCCTGGAGGTGTTTCAATTGGGCTTGTCTTTCTTGCTTATTTGTCTGCGTTGTCTTTAACTTTGTCTTCAGAGTCTTCATTTCTTGAGTGCCCTTCAAGCACTTTATAATACTCATTTTTTTTTTATGTTTCTTTAGCTCCTGTATGGAAGCGCTTATTTTTTCCTCTTCTTGGTCCAACTGTTGGACCTTTTCATCCTCTTCTAAAACGGTCCAAATCTGCGCATTTCTATCTAACACCTCTGTGACTTCCCTCACTTATTTTTCCATCTCCACTATCTAGAGTGTGGATTTTTTTTCTCTTTATTCTCGAAGCTTAAGAGGAGTCGTAGGATTAATATTTTATTTTAGCTCCTCGATTTCTTGCATATATCCCTGAATCGTCGGAGAAATAATGTTTATATTTTCTTCTATGCTCCTCTCTGGTGCTTGTGTGTTGTCTAGGATGTGGTTGTATACCGTTGTTAGCGCCTGCTCTAGCTTATCAACACGTTCTTTCTCTGAGGTCAGTTGGTCACATGTGATTTGTAACATTTCGACGACTCCCCTACCCACCTCCAAGTTAGTTGCATCTGCGCGGTCTTTAGATTGTAATTCTTGCATTATACCAGCCTGGAGTCTGTATGATGCCTTGGTGGGTATCTGCACCATGACTACTTCAAATTGGTCAATTTCTCCCATGAGTTTCTACGTAGTCTCTTGATCCATTCTGATCATTTGGCGAGTGACTGTGAATGTGTCCCTGCCTTTCACTACCAACTGAACTGTCTCCTCTACATTTGATGAGAGATTCAACATCAGGAAATTGGAGCTATATAGAAAATACGCGAAGGATATTGTTGGTGACTGAGGCTTCCACATCCAGATATTGTCGGTGGTCACTTGAACTGATCTTTGGCATTTTACTTTTAATTGGCATCTTAATTTATTTCCACATTGTATCTTTACTTTCCACTCAATAAATCATTCAAGTCATTGACCTCAGGTGAGGTGTTCTTATCACTCCTGCTACAAGTAATTAATAATTTTCAAAGATATTTGTTATCTCATGTTGGGTTTAGTTGCATCCACCCATGTTCAAATCTCATGGGTAATTTTAGTGTGAGAAATTTCAAAATATGAAGTCTTCTTAAGAATCTTTTGATTTTATGAAAAATAATTTTCAAAGATATTTGTTAATAATGAAAAGTCAAATAAATAAATCAAAGATATTTGTTAAAAACGAAAATTCAAATAAATAAAGTGTTCACATCACTCCTCCAAGTAATTAAGAATTTTGAAAGATATTTGTTGTTAATATTGGATTTTCAAAAATATTTAGTGGTAATTTTAATGTGACAAATTTCTACATATGAGGTCTTCTTCATAATCTTTTGATTGTATGTGTGTCTTTCACTTTTAAAAAAAATCTTCAAAGATATTTGTTAATAATCAAAAGTGAAATAAATAAATTAGAGATATTTGTTAACATTGAAAAGCGAAATAAATAAAGTGTTCTTGTCACTGTTCCAAATAATTAAGAATTTTGAAAGATATTTCTTGTTAATATTGGATTTTCAAAAATATTTAGTGGTAATTTTAATGTAAGAAAATTCTACATATGAAGTTTTCTTCATAATCTTTTGATTGTATGTATCTTTCACCTAAAAAGGAATTTTTAAAGATATTTCTTAACAATGAAAAGTCAAATAAATAAATCAAAAATATTTGTTAACAATGAAAAGTCAAATAAATAATTCTTATCAGTACTCCAAGTAATTAAGAATTTTGAAAGATATTTGTGGTTAATATTGGATTTTCAAAAATATTTAATATTGATAATGAAAAATGAAAACAATATTAATATTATTTTTATACTTTTAAAAATATTTTAAAATACATATCACTTTAATTATTTTATGTCGAATAGAAATTTGGTGATGTAATATATTTAAAAATAATAATTAAATAAATTTGAAAACTTTTTATAATTTCAATCTTAAAACTAAATATTATATCAAATTAATTTTAGTTTTTTAAGTTGGTTTCGATATATTGGGAGTATCATTATGATTAAATGCCTCGTATAAAAGTAAAAGATAACTAACATTAAAAAAAAAAAAAGGCTTTTTACCATTTGTATTGACCTAATTGTTACGACACAAGAACGATGTATAATAGGTAAAATAAAAAATTTAAGCAATAGGACAATAACGTCAACAATAAAGTCCAATATTAACTAGATCAATCAATCTTAAACATCATTTAATCAAGGTGCAAGTGCAATTATCATCTTTCAATCATACATCAACATTTAAATTCATGGCTCAAGGTAAACCTGTTCTAAATCAATCATACTTCAATACTATCAAAGGCACATTAGTAACCAACTTTTAATCCAATCATGCAACATCGAAAATTCAAGGCGCAATAGAACTAGTCATTAATCCCTTGGAAATAACAATTAAATGGCGCTCTTAAAGGGGTAAATCAACAACCAAGGACGCAAGAGCATCAACCTTAACATAATCATACATCACATACTAAAGCGACAAGAGAAACTATTTATTCACCCAGTACATTCATGCACATTAGTCTAATCATATTAAGTCAAAGCGCGAAGAAAACTAAGCACATAACCCAACGCACAACATTCATAACTAGTCATGGCGTACAAGATTTCTAGTTTCTAAAGTAAACATATGCCAAACTCGTCATCGTAACAATATTATCCCCTAAAATAAACATGTTTGGGCATTATCAATATAATATTCTTGAAAAATAATTATTACTTAGGTCACACCTTTTATTACTATAATTACATGGAGTAAGGATTCACCATTAGCAAAATAACTACCCTATTGAATAAGAAATTAATATAACAAATACATAGAATAAGAAATGAATGGAATACTTGCACAAAATGAGAATTTATTATAATTACATCAAAGAGAATTTATCAATAGGATTTCTCATAACAATGGTACTATAAGGGATAAAATTCTTTACTCAAGGATCAAGTCACTCGACTCGGATGACCAAGATTTTATTGCGAAGGTAAAGACACAAAACGTACACCTTACACCACACTAATAAAGAAAGACAATTGTATACTCAGTCCAAGTCACTCAGTCGCTCCTTCCACACAATTTTGGAACACGGTTGCAATCAAGCAAGCAAACCCACTCTATAATTTCACTTCAATTTCCCACTCTTTAAATGTTGTATATATCCATGAGTTACTAAGAAAGAACATGATGAAAAGTAGTTTCTATTATCGATTCCTCTATATCTACACAAAAATGGCAGCTTCTGATAGAATTCTCATGCACACATTAGGGATTAATTTTACAATGCTTGTAATAGTAATTATGTTCATAACTTGTTCACTCCAGAAAAATTAAAAAGTTGCGAAGATTTCTTTGCAAATTTAGTTATTCAATCATAAAAACAAACTATGTAAAATAAATCAATTAATCGCCATTTAACAACCAATTTTATCTCGATGTATCTCCTCAATCATCACCATCACCAAATGGTTATATTATCTACATTATAATATATAACTATTAAAAATATCATATATAAATGGATTTTGTTAGTATTGAAAGTGCTAGAAGTAACGTTGAGCATTAAATGATAAACATCTGAATACATTGCATGTGAAGCCCTTAAAGTCAGAGTGAGAACCGCTTGTCAGTTGAAGACTGTGCAAGAATTCCTAGGAGAAATGAGAAAGGGAAGGGAAATGTCGAGTGTTAGGGAAAAAATCATAGGTAAGACGAGCTAAAAAGACGCACCAAAGTGTTATCCAATTGTTGAGGGATGGCAAGAAGAATCGCAGAGGGTAAAGTCTGTCTATGTGTTGAGGAAGAAGGTTGTCAAAACACTGAGGCACACGCCTGAGCAATCACAAGGAAGGTGGTTGACACGATGCTGGTAGAATACTAAATGAGTTGGTAGAATACTAAATGACGTACTAAGTTTCGATGCACCTTCAGAACCAGTGAGATTTGTCATTCAATCCCAGGGAAAATATTCAATTCATCCCCTACAACGACACCATAAATGTTGGTACTATAAATCTCCTCTGGATTGTGGTAGAGGTAATCCTAGTACCCATCAGTTTTATGTCACAATTAATATATTTAAGGGGGTCTAATGGACGCAGACTCAGAACAATATCGTTTTAACTCAAAAAAATGGGTTGATATGCGAGAACATGTGAGGTCTTGACCTAACTTCAGTCATTAAGTTGTATTAAGGGTGAGTAGGATGAAGAACTTGGGGAAAAAATGTAGGGGTCTGCTATGGACATCCAGTCTTCCAGTAGCCTAAGGAGGAAAAGATTCAAATACAAGATCCTCTTGAATCCAAAAATTCAGAAAAATGAAAATGCCATAACAATACTGCAATCAAACATACATTACAATATAGTCACAACAAGTTGACTTGATCATCCATGCCCAGGTATTTAGTATCAGAAGCAAAAGAGATGAAAATAAAGTTTTTTGTCATTAAGAAAGAAGTCTCAAATGGCAATACATAACTAGAGAACCAGAGGCTTCATCAAAACTTTACAAATCGGGAGCATAGCTCAACCATCGACCCTAACAAAATATCAAAACTAAGTATTTATACTCATAACATCTTACCACCATCGGGAGCGTGACCTGGCCACTACAATCAAATCTCTACATCTACATCTTCTTTTGTCAGTTTCTACATGCATTCTTCTGTCAGATGCGATTTCGGATCAGTATGGGATTTACAGGAAAGTTCGTTGACAGGGGAACTTTGGGGTAAGAGTCTGCTTCCATGGCCAGTTCTTCCATGCTTTCTATTTATGTGGTGAAACAAGGTTTCAACCACCTTCCTCGTTTTCATCAACTACTTTCATCAAGATCAGGGCGAGGCTTGACACCCATGAATGTTCCAGGTGGTGCCCACGACTCCTTCCAATTGATCTCGACATCTTGAAACCACGCAGATTTCCTACTGAGACCAAGACGGGTGCTTCAATATTTTGTGCAGCTCCATTCCCTTGCCCCACGCGACCGCGGGCTGTGACCTTGTGCTTATCCATATGAACTCTTGGGATTTCTCATTTCGGGAGTTTTCACTCCCCTTGATTTCAAATATCTCGATGCTTGAAATCGCAAAACGACCCATCTGGATCAATGGTTGGATTTGCCTTGAATATGATGGCATGATCATCACCTCGAAGAACCTTAGCCGCCCGTCGCTCAATTAGGTGCCTAACTTTCTTTTGGCCACACTTTCCATATTCCCCTGGGTTGTGATCGTGGGCCTCATTCCCAGGTGTTTCGGGATTTTGTGTTTCACGAGTTTCCATTATATTCCATGTTGAAATCTCTGATTCGCGAAATCATGATCGCTCGGATCAGGTTACACGTGTCTCTTTGCATCAGATGACCCAGATCATATCGACATTTCAGGACCTCGGACCATCGATACTTCTCACCTCGGCCTTCCTGAAAATACTTTCTCCAAGTTTCGGATCTTGTGCCATGTGTCCTTCCCAGGATCGATGGCTAGGATGGCCTCGTGATTTTAGAACTCTGTATGATGCTATACGTCATGTAACTCTACGTTTTCGATCGCCCGATGGTTGTTGATCCGATCTGCCTGATGGATCTTCGTCGCTGAAAGATTATCTTTCTTTCTCTCTTGATTTGATTCCATATCAAACCACTCTAAGTGTTGCACTTTATGCTAATGACTACGGCCTATGTAAATAAATTCTTGGGTGGCTGGCTGAAGGCTCGGGAAAGCAAAAGGATCAGTGACAGATATAAGGAGAGAAGTGGTCGACCTTAGAGAAAACATAAAATATTAGGGATGATATTTCTTAGGCAGCCAATCAATGAAAAAAAGGTCTATCAGACGGGTGAAGACAAACAACATAAAATTACAAGCCGAGAGGAAAAACCTATGATCGGGTCTAGAAAAGGAGGAAAAATAGGAAAAATTACATACATAGGTAGAAACCACAACTCACAAGAATTTGATAAGTTTATGTGAAACACTTGGAAGATCACAAGGAGTATGCCATCCCTTGTGGAGCCACATGTTATCACATATAGTTGTCAAGGGAAGCAGGTCATCCAAGTCCACGGTCTTCGCAAGAAACGCCCAAACACAACATTCAAAAGAAACTTGTTTCAGGCCTGAAATACAAGTAGCATGCAGGTTCATGTTTCAGCGTCAGAGATCCCAGGAGTAGTTCAGATCAACGGCTCTCAGACAATTGGAGTTTAAAAATTTCATGAGGATTAGTGGCTAGGAAGAAGCCCCAGAGTTTCATATCAAGCACCATGCATCCTCATCCAGCGGACGGTCATGATTTACTTTGGGAATCCAGGCTTCGGGAGTTTTAGCTTCTCCACTCTAGATTTCATCTGGAGTGTTTTCTCCTGGAGTTAAATATCAAGCACCAAGGGTCCTTCTCCATCAGACAATCATGATTTACTTCGGGAATATGGGCTTCGAGAGTTTCAAATTCCCCGCTCTCATTTTCCTATGAAGTAGTTTCTCCTGAAGTCCACAGATCTCTGTCGCGTGTCCTCCTTGGATCAACGGTCGTGGTTCACTTCCAAGCTTCAACACTCATTTCAGTTCGCCATGTCACCCGGGCCTATACTAACTCTGATATTTATACCAGTTCTACATATCCGCAGTGCCGAAGACACTTGGCACCCATTAGTTCAGACGCGTTGCATCCATCTAGCGTTGACACATGGAACTCATTTGAAGCATTTTTTGGCATGTCATCTGCCTAATTTCGAGTGAAACGTGTCACCCCTCCATCCACGACATGTCAGCATAGTGACGTCGGGTCGCCACATCAGCTTCAGGAGATCGTCCTCCGGGAAGTGTTCTTGTTCAACGCCAAAATTAGCGCCATCTCTAAGCTTGATTAGAAGGATTCTATAGTTAAAAGACATATAATATTTTGTGGGGGTGCTAAAATAACAGGTGCACCTAGATCACAGATCTTGACCAGATCAACGGTCATACTTCATTGGGGGGACACAACATGCTTGAGCAATAAAATTCTTGAGCGGTCCCGCAATTGAAACCATGGTGTGGCAAAAGAGAAACGTGGCAGAAGGTGGTGGATTGTGGGCTCAAAAGTGGTGTGGGTCCAAACTGCCCTTGACATCCCTGCAATAAAATGCTTATATAACGTCAAATCCAAGAGCAGCGCGTGGCGGCCCCCTAGGCATTGAGCCTCATCCCGATCCCGAGGAAAAGAGTAGTTAATGAAAAAGGAGTGGTGGATGAAACTTCGAATCACTCTGTAAATAGAAGGCATGGAGGGTTTGGATGTGGAGGGAGAACTATCTACTCGAAGTACCACGATGGATGATTTTTCCTGCAGGCCCATACTGGTTTGAGCATGTGTCTGACAGGAGAACACACACAGTTTGACGGAAGGATGCGCAAAGAAAATCTTTGAATGAGATGTCCAGGTCACACTCCTAGAAGTTTTAGACTCATCTGCTTATAAATAGATCAGTTTAATATTTTGGAAGGTGTGTTTTCAGAGGCTAGAGAGTAGAGAGAGTTTTAGGAGCGGGGCTCTATATATTTTCAGTTTGTATGCCTGAGGGCTTGGATTGTAAATATTACGTTATTGAATATTCCTTTGAAATATTTTTATCATATCATCTTCTTAGTTTACACGTTGTTTTTTTTCTTCTTGTTTGGATGTAATCTCTCTGATTTATGAATTCCTGAGGCGATGGAGGATCTGTTGTCATCATGCCCATCTTTCATGGTTCATTAGATATTTTCTTTTTTTCTTCTTGTCTGGATGTAATATCTATGATTTATGGATTCTTGAGGCGATGGAGGATCTATTTTCATCATGCCCATCTTTCATGGTTCATCAAATATTTTATGTTTTTCTTGTCTGGATGTAATCACTCTGATCTATGGATTCCTGAGGCAGTAGAGGATTTGCTGTCATCTTGCCCATTTTTCATGGCTCATCACTCATACGCTTGTTGTTTTTCTTCTTGTCTGGATGGAGCATCTCTAATCTATGGATTCTTGAGGCGGTAGATGATTCATTTTCATGTTGCCCATTTTTCATGGTTCATCACTCAGACGCTTGTTGTTTTTCTTCTTTTCTATATGTGACATCTCTCTGATCTATGGATTCCTGAGGCGATAGAGGATTTTCTATCATCTTGACCATTTTTCATGGTTAATCACTTAGACACATTCTATCTTTATTCTTCCCATCACCACTTAAATCCTTTTGTCTGATATGTAGTTTAAATGCCTTCATTATTCATGATACTTATTAATCCATAGCCCAACAGTCCCAACTGATCTATAGTTACTTCTGTTATATTTTCCTCTCCTTCCAGTCTTACTGATCCACCTACTCAAACCATTTTAATCCATTTACCTTTTTTGATGGGTACTGGGCTTATCCTCTTGCAGTCGGAGGGTTAATCTCAGTGCTTATCCTCTTGACTTTCTAGGGTGACCACCTAGTATAGATAAAAAAATATTCAAATATAGTTCCCTAATTAGATTCACTCATAGTTTATGGTGACCCATCAACAAGAAGAACCCATAACGACAGATATAGGCTCAAAACCATTAGTATTTCTTGTAACACAGTAAGCATAGGCATCATGGGCAGAGGCTTCAAAAACAAAGGTCAATTAGCTTGGTTCCTCTAGCTAAGTAATTGGCTTTGTTCCAAAGATGATCAGTTGAATGTTGTCACTCTGTTTTTTGATGCAGGAGCATCGCTCCACCCCAACAATGTGCCAACTAGACAACACATCAAAGTGCGCATTCAAGGAGGGGAGAGGCACCAACCCTCTCATCTTTCCCTCATTTTCAAATTTTCAAATTGTAATTAAATATTTGTAAGGCTAGAAGAGCCACGTCGATGTCTTTGAGAAGATAAGGAGATAGGGTCTCCTTTAATGGATGACAAGCTGATAATATCTAGTTCCGATCTAGACTAGAGAACCATTGAATGTAATTCATCGTAATTTAATCAGAGTAGGTAGCTTGAAGGGAAAGGCTCGAGGAGCCCCTCTTTTGTAAAAGATATTTGTATATAGATTCATTAGATTAGATTAGAGGACATGTTAGAGAGAGAGAGAAGGAGAGAGTCGAGACTTAGTTGCAGTCCGAGCTTTGGTACACATTGTAATAAGACATTCTAAGATTAATAAAAAGGCAGTTTTTCCTACATATGTGTTCCTATGTGTTTATGTGTATTTGGTGAATGTCATATGTGTCTTCGTTTTATGTTGTAGATGTATGTGATAGGTTCCCATATGCAGGGATATATAGATCTTCCTACCTGTTAAAGGTTTGTTTATTTCAGTCTGGGTTCTTTGTGGCTAAATGCAAGGAGTGAATGACAGAGTGTTGAGGACTCTGTGAGCTAGTGCAAAGAGTGCGCATCTGACTCTCTGGTTGATTTCAGAGGAGAACGTGCCAGGAGGGCACACCAGAGGAATCATAAACTCAAGGGAGAAGCCTCAAGGTTACTGAACAACTTGGAGGAGATACTGTGTAGAGGAAGGCACAAAGAGACAGAATTGTTGAAGATTCTATAGAGCTCTACCAGGAGGGCATCAAGAAGGTGCAAGGAGTGCACAAGAGAAATCTGTTTTGAGTTCAAACAAAAGAGAATTGTCAAGGAGAGACACTCACAGAGTTACTGAATACTCTGTAAGATCAGGAAGGAGTGCTTGGGCATAAGTTACCAAGAGGGCACTTATATCCCTTCGAGGAGAAGAAGGGACAGAGACCTTTGAGGTTCAAGCGGTTGAATCTCAGGAAGGAAGCAGAGATGTTGAACACTCTGGATAAAGACCTATGCAAGGAGTGCACCAGGCCAACACTTGGACGAAGTGTTGAAAACAACTAGTTGAAGTTTGGCTAAGCACAAGGAGTGTGCATAGAGAAGAATTGTTTCAAGTTCGAAAGCTCAAGAGGTCGAGTGCAAAACGTGCCAGGCAGGCACTAGAAGTATTTTGGAAGACGTAGAAGGGTCGAGTCCCTTAGAGACTCAGAAAGTTGAAAGCTAAAAATAAATAGTTTCATTGTGCATAGAATATTTGTAACAAGTGCAAAAGGCCGAGAGAAATTCAATTAAGTGGACTAAGAGTCAAGCGCAAGGAGTGCATAGGAGAGGACTTATTCAAAGTCCCAAATCTCATGAGGAGAAGCACAGGTGAGACCCAATTCATCAGGCTCACAGGAGAAGAATCAAAGGCCATAGCCTTTGAAACATTGGAAATATTCCAATTCGGAAGAAAGAAAAAGCCTAGGAGGAGGAGCAACAACTACCATTAGATCAACTATCGAGGAGGAAATATGGACAATTGAATCTCACGTCTTGACACACAGGAGGAGCACGTAGAGGAGGATAGATTTTAGCCATTGGATCTGAGCACGTGGAACAACAGTCATTGGATCCAGAGGTAAGTGCACGAGGCTTAACCTCTTCTAAGTGCACATGAGAATACTCGAAGAGTCAGGAGACACAAAAATCTTGACCGTCAATCGAGAAGGGAGACATGGAAAGAGATCATCATTTCACTGACTCGCAAATCAGGAAGTCAAAGGGTAGAGTCGTGAGAACCCGAGGTGTGACATCACGAGTTTATCTGAGCCATTGGATCAAGGAGGGATCTGGACCGTAGATCTGATCCCAAAAATTTCACAAGATTGGGAATCAGGAGAAGGGAGGTGAGCGGTCCTCCAACTTCACGAAACGTGAAGTCCTGATACGCGAAGGGGAGATCAGGACCATTGGATTGACCGTGGACCATTGATCTGGTGATCAAAACTCACTAGTTCATGTTTCAAAAGGACGAGCAAGCAAACTTAGCGAGATGCGAAGCCACAAAGTGTGAAATTGCGAAGCGCTTGAGAGTTGGGCCTGTGTGGTCACTGCTGATGATCGCATGAGGGAGAGCTCGCGCTCAATGATAATTCACACTGGTTGGAGTTCATAAGGACCTGTGGATTTTTATTGGATATTCCAGTGGGGAATCGAAGAGCTACTCCATCTCTAAGAGAGAAGAATGATCCAGTGACCGGGAGGTTGGCAGACCCCACTGAGGTAGGGGGTTGCGTCAGAGTGGTATCAGAGCCACTTTCTATCTATAGAAATCAAGCAGAGGGAGGCAGAAGATAAGGAGATATTATGATACTGTCAGAGTGGTATCAGAGACACTTTCTGTCTATAGACAACAGGCAGAGGGAGGCAGAAGAGAAGGAGATAGTATGATACCATCAAAGTGGTATCAGAGCGGAAATTTTTGTCTGTAGATTTCAAGTGAAGGAGAAGATGGATATGCTCTCAGTTGCAGAGTGAACATTAGACTTACTAGGAGGGAAGGCGAAGGTAGAAAAAGAAGATAGCTACTGAAGGCCAAAAGCGTGGTCAAGGCAAGGACCAACAATAGGAAAGTAAGGCAGAGATGGATAAAGAAATCTAGGAAGTAAGAGCAAGAATGGAGAATCTTTCATTTAAAATGAAAAAGGATGTAAAAGTGAATTAGGTGTATGAGTGGCCCATGAAGAAGAAGGTGAAGTGGTTGGTTAAGAGATTTTTGGCCAGAAGACATTGACTGTTGTTAAAGAGGTAGTTGAGGTATGTTGAAAGCCTCAGAAGTGAAGAGGAAGTGGTTCATATCTGTGAGCCAGAAGCTGGGAAGAGTCTCAGTGATGATGAGGAGAAGAGATCGAAGATGGGTCTCAAAAACTGCTAGGTGGGCAGTGAAGAAAGTTTAGGTTTCTAGGTGGGCAATGAGATGGGATTAGTGGATGATCTCATACACTGCCAGGTGAGCAGTGATGAAAGTTCAAGTTTCCAAGTGGGCAAGGGAAGTGAAGAGAGACTGTCTAGAAGTCTCAGGAGCTTAGAGGTGAGTTCATATCAGCAAGGATTGTTGACAGAGGAGGATCAGAGGAACATTATGATCATTGGGGGAATTCAAATATTCCTACCAAGTAGCCCAGTTAAGGATAGAGCACGTGTTGCAGATGCAACAACAGAATAAGGACAACCAACAATGATTGTCGTAGAGGAGAAGAAGGATAAGATATTGATGTTTGCCCCCATATAAGAGGAAGAGCATGCAGTTAATATGCTCACTCCATGGGAGAAGGAGTTGGATATGCTGGAGGATTGGTTGAACAATCTAAATCCAGTAGATGATTTCCACAAGAAGACAATCATGCAGATCCTAGGAAAAGAGAGTTCGACAGAATTGCTCTGAAATTTCAGCCAAGAAGCTGAACAGATGATGACTGCAATAGAAGAGGGAGCATAATTCCAGTTTGGGGAGCAGTTGGAGGAAGATGGAAATATGCCAGCGCAAGGAGAAGTCACAAAAGCAAATATGTGAGAGGAAGAGGCTGAGAAATAGCTTAGTAATGAGACTGCAAAACTGGAGTTTGTAGCAGGGTGTCAATCTAAGGCCACAAGAGATGGAGAAAATCACAAGGGGGATCAAGTTGATCTACAAATTGACAAGGAGAGAGTGCAGTAGAGAAGACTGCATAAAAAGAGCCAGCCAACAAAGTAGCTAGAAGAGGTGATTGAGGATATAAGGAGGCTGATGTTGAGGTCAACAGAAGCAGTCAGCAAAGGGAAGCTGAATAGAGGAGAGCCTACCATAACAACAACGAAGAAGAAGCAACAACAACAACAACAACAACCAAGCAATGGAGCAGATGGATAGCGTCAAAAGAGAGTTTGGGATCCAGGAGGATTTCAACAAAGATGGGAAGCTCATGAGAAGAAGCTCATGAATTTTTAACAGCAGTGGAGTATGATGCAGGAGCATCTCTCCACCCCAGCAACACGCTAGATAGATAACACATCAAAGCACACATTCAAGGAGGGGAGAGGCCCCAACCCTCTTATTTTTCTCTCATTTTCAAATTTTCAAATTGTAATTAAATGTTTGTAAGGATGGAAGAGCCACGTCGATGCCTTTGAGCAAATAAGGAGATAGGGTCTCCTTTAACGGATGACAGGATGATAAGATCTAGATCTGATCTAGACTAGACGACAATTGAATGTAATTCATTGTAATTTAATGAGAGTAGGTAGCTTGGAGGGAAAGGCTCAAGGAGCCCCTCTTTTGTAAAAGATATTTGTATCTAGATTCATTAGATTAGATTATAGTACATGTTAGAGAGAGAGATAAGGAGAGAGACGAGACTTAGTTGCAGTTCGAGCTTTGGTACACATTGTAATCGAACATTCTAAGATTAATACAAAGGGAATTTTTCTTGCATATGTGTTCCTATGTGTTTATGTGTATTTGGTGAATGTCATATGTGTGATCGTTTTATGTTGTAAATCTATGTGATAGGTTCCCATCTACAGGGATAGATATATTTTCCTACCTGTTCAAGGGTTGTTGATTTCAATCTGAGTTCTTTGTGGCTAAATGCAAGGAGTGCATGACAGAGTGTTGAGGACTCTGTGAGCTAGTGCAAAGAGTGTGCATCTGAATCTATGGTTGAGTTAAGAGGAGAACGTGCCAGGAGGGCGCACCAGAGGAATCATAAACTCAAGGGAGAATCCTCAAGGTTATTGAACACCTTGGAGGAGAGACTGTGCAGAGGAAGGCATAGAGAGACATAATTGTTGAAGTTTTTGTAGAGCTCTGCCAGGAGGGCATCGAGCAGGTGCAAGGAGTGCACAAGAGAACTCTGTTTTGAGTTCAAACATAAGAGAAGTGTCAAGGAGAGACACTCATAGAGTTACTGAATACTCTGTAAGCTCAGTAAGAAGTGCTTGAGCATACGTTGCCAAGAGGGAACTTATATCCCTTCAAGGAGCAGAAGAGACAAAGACATTTGAGGTTCGAGCGGTTAAATCTTAGGAAGGAAGCAGAGTTGTTGAACACTCTGGAGGAAGACCTGTGCAAGGAGTGCACTAGGCCAACACTCGGACGAAGTGTTGAAAACAGCCAGTTGAAGGTCAGCTAAGCACGAGTGTGTAGAGAGGCGAACTATTTCAAGTTCGAAAGATTAAGAGGTTGAGTGCAGAAAGTGCTAGGTGGGCACTAGAAGTCTTTTGGAAGATGCAGAAGGGTTGAGTCCCTTAGAGACTTAGAAAGTTGAAAGCTTAGGAGGAATAGTGTCATTGTGCATAGAATATATGCAAGGAGTGCATAAGGCCGAGAGAAGTTCAATTAAGTGGGTTGAGAGTCAAGCGTAAGGAGTGCATAGGAGAGGACTTATTCCAAGTCCCAAAGCTCAGGAGGAGAAGCACAGGTGAGACCCAAGTCATTGGGCTCACAAGAGAAGAATCAAAGGCCACAACCTTTGAAACATTGGAAATCTTCCAAGTCAGGAGAAAGAAAAAGCTCAGGAGGAGGAGCAACAACTACCGTCAGATCAACTATCGAGGAGGAAATCTGGACCGTTGAATCTCATGTCCAGACACACAGGAGGAGCACGCAGAGGAGGATAGATTTTAGCCATTGGATCTAAGCGTGTGGACCAACAACCGTTGGATCCAGAGGTAAGTGCACGAGGCTTAACCCCTTCTAAGTGAACAAGAGAATACCCGAAGAGTTAGGAGACACAACAATCCTAACTGTCCATCGAGAAGGGACACATGGAAAGAGATCAACATTTCGTTGACTCGCAACTAGGAGAAGTCAAAGGGTAGAGTCGTGAGAATCCGCGAGGTGCGAACTTGCGAGTTGATCTGAGCTGTTGGATCTAGGAGGGATATGGACAGTAGATCTGGTGCCGGAAAGTTCACAAGATCGAGAATTAGGAGAAGGGAGGTGAGCGGTCCTTCAACTTCACGAAACGCGAAGTCTCGATACCCGAAGGGGAGATCAGGACCGTTGGATTGCGAGGACCGTGGACTGTTGATCTGGCAAGCGAAAATCGCTAGTTCAGGTTTCAGAAGGACGAGAAAGAAAACTTCGCGAGACGTGAAGCCACGAAGTGCAAAATCATGAAGCGCTTGAGAGTTGGGCCTGTGGTCACCGCCGGTGATTGCATGGGGGAGAGCTCGCGCTCAATGCTAATTCACACGGGGCAAAGTTCATAAGGACCTGTGGATTTGTATTGGATATATGAGCGAGGAATCGAAGAGTTGCTCTAGCTCGAAGAGAGAAGAACTATCTAGTGACTGGGAGGTTGACAGAGCCCGCTGAGGTAGGGGGGGCTGTGTCATTTTGTTTTTGTTCGTAGAACATCTATGGCCATCAACTTACATATGAATCTGGGGGGAGATGACCATGAATTGGAAGGGGAAGGGCAGCCAGTACAACCCATTATCCTTTCTCTCTATCTCTCGCCCATGTCTTCCTACTTAAATGTACTTATCCCAAAAGGCTCAAGTTACTAGGAAGACTAGTCATCATTGAAAGAAGCTCAGTGAAACCTCATTTAGCAAAATAAATTTCCAAACACGAAAGCCCATCTGGAAAAGAAGAAACGAAGAATTGGAGTATTACGAGCCCAAAGTAGGGGATCTTGTTATTGGGGTTGTTGTTTCCGGCAATGCGAATAGACTTAAGATTAATATTGGGTTTGTCGGCCTCGCCAGGATGTATTTGAATGAAGTTCTTCCCAATAACCACTCCCAGATGGACCAAATTTTGTGTGAATTTCCCACTGATAGTTATACAGGAGCGAACTCTATTGTAGCTTTCCTCTTGTTGTCGTTATAACTTCTAGGAGCGATAGTCCATTTCTTCATTTCTTGTACCATGTTTTAGAGCATACTGTAATATCTCATTCCTTTTTATATGGGATATAAATCTGCTCTTATATGTGTTTTGTTTGTGTATATTCTTTGCAGAAGAAGGACGATCGAGGAGTGTTGCAATGGCAGAGAACAACTGTTTATCTGACATAGACTTTGACACACGCAGGAGTTCCATACCCTCCAACAACATTTCAAGGTACAACAACTAAGGAGGATAGGAAACTCTTGTTTAAGAACAAGATCTCTTGTTTCAAAACTGAACTTATTCTTTCAATATTCTTAACATTGATCATCGATGTATTAGGTTTGCCTTCCTGGGTTTATGACCCATAACCAACGGTTGTTGAAAATCCATATCTCGTGTCAATAGACTCCATTGTTGCAATTATTCTATAACTTTAGTTTAGGGCGAGAGTTCGCTTCCTCGCCCTCCCCAGTCCACTTCTTTCTCCTCTTTGTTCACAACAGGGGCGCCCGCTTTTCTTTCCCACTTATCGAAAGGCCTGCCCACATGTTTGGGTTCATTCAGACCCCGACTGCGAACGAGGGCGGATTGCTAGGGGTGTGTGCCACTGATTTCGGTCAACAACTGACCTTATTTGAGAATTCATTATAGAAGACATATATTTTATGGGGTAAAAAGGGGTGTCTCTCTACTGGTCCTCACCTTAATCTGATCGACTGAGGACCCAACTCTCTCTTGCTTTTGTAGTATTAGATCCACTACTATGTCAAAGCAGCGCATTGCAGCTGCTTGAGTAATCTTAATCTTGAGCCTTCTTGTGAAGGTATTGTTGTTGTTGATTAATCTGAATGTTGAGCCTTCTTGCGAAGGCAGTGTTGTATAGGTGATGGAAAAGGTAGCCTGCACATTGGTGTAGGAAGTGGAGACGGAGGCAAGGAACAATGGTGTAGACTCAAGTTCAAAAGGCCATCTTATGAAGCGGCAATGTCTAGGCGGTGGAGGGAAGGAACAGTGGTGTCAGTTGAAGCTTGAAAGGCCATCTTATGAAGCTTGAAAGATCATCTTATGAAGCGGCGATGTCTAGGCGGTGGAGCTACAATGGTCGCATTTGTCAGAATAGACCCTAACATTCAAATGCAGTATTAATGCAGTGTTAATGCAGGTGTTAATGTGCACTGACAAAGAAGGTTGCAATATTAATGTAGTGTTTATGTAGGTGTTAATGTGCACTGACAAAGAAGGTTAAAACTTAGGATATAATGAAGACATTGCATCACCTTGGTTGTAAGATGAATGAAAAATAAACATGTAAAAGAAACGATTTTTTAGGAACAAACACAGTGGGAAGACCGAAGTTTGCAATAAAACTTTGAATGTATTGTCCAATGAGATCACGGAGATTAATTTTTTTATTATATAAATATATATATATATATATATATATATATATATATATATATATATATAAAGTTTACAATGTAGAACATTAGAAGAAATTTGACAAAATGCGAAAAACCACGGGCTTATTAATTTAAGCGATGCTCCTAGTGCCTCATGGATTATGTGTTCCTAACCCATGATCGAGGGATGGAACCTAGTCCTCCAGACTTCAACCTTCGG
>JZKD02S0100136.1:1054812-1073781 GCA_000966675.3 Picea glauca
TAGCTACCTTACATTCCATCCCCCTTATGAAAGCGTTGTCCTCAAACGCTTGATGTACAACCATATACCAAGATCCCATGGACAAGTGTGGACCATAGTGCTGAAGTAGACTAGAGAACCAGGGTCCCATTGAGAAATGGAAGCCACCATGTTGAAGTAGTCCAACCGCCATTGTAAACTAGGGTCCCATGTCCAATTCTTCATGTGAACCCACGTGGAAGATATCAACACCCAATACTGACACCTATCATGTGGATCCAAATAATAATATCCATCCACATAGTGGGAGATGATCAAAGATGAATATGGAAGGAACAATACCATTGTAGAATATGCAATATGGACATTGGTGACTAGCTCCGGATGTGGGACATTGATGTTCTCTACATAAGGTGGAGTAGAGTCATCAAATAAAATATGGAAGTGGTTGTCATCCCAGAAATGACAACTATCCATATACCAATCATCGTAATCGGCCTCAAAATCATACAAAGCATATATTTCTTGATTATATTCATCCCTAAGGTCCTCCATAAGAAATATTTCCTGCATGTTATCCAATGAATCTTGAATACTACGAAAACTGTCATTAAGGTCGTCTGTGAGGCCATCAAATCTAGCATTCAATGTGTTAAACAATTGGGCTTTGAATGCTTCAGTAATATGTAAAATTTCTTTGAGAGTTTGAGAAGAAATATCCATTTGAGAACCCTATGAACTCTTCAGTCTCGCAACCGTCATGAAAAAACCCAAAAAATAGAACAATAAGTTACGACATAAAATCATGGTTTTTTCTAGAAAAATCCTAAAAAACTGCTGACTTTAAAATGCTCATAACTTCATTTCTCGGACTCCATTTCGACTGATTATTTTTTTGAAATTGGGTAAAATTGTGAGAGGAACTCAGATCTGTAATTTGTTTGGGCAAATTCAGCCTCTATATTCTACAAAAATAAAATAAAATCGCGTCATCGTCCGCGGAAAAAACCCAAAAAAATTACAGATTTTAAAACTTCAATATCTTGACTTCTCGAACTCCGTTTCAGACGATATTTTTTTCAACTTGGGTGTTTTTATGAGAGGAAATCAGATACTATTTCTACAAATTTTTCATAGAAATATATCAAAAATTTCTGAAATGTAGCGGCCCTCTTTTTTCTTCTCCGAAGAAAATATGCAAGAATAAAAAATATTTGCCCACAATGTCTGCCAAGGAAATTGCTCTGATACAAATTGTTAAGGACCCAAGACATATAGAAATATAATAACCACAAATACAAAATACACAATATATCCACAAAGCACTATAGAAGAAATCACGCTATATTATTACCAAACCCTTGTGGTAGGTCAACACCATACAATGGATCCTATTATGGAAGGGATCCTCTCCTATTCACTTGCCTCTTCGAGGGGGAATCCTCCTATTGAACTACCAATCAACAATACAATATTTCTCTTCATATCTCATTACATCGTTTGAACCCCTTTATATAGTTCTACCATCACATAAGAACATTCTAGAGGAGGAATCTTCTAGAAGTAGAACCTTCTAAGAAGTCCTCTTACATTTATTATATCAAACTACCCATTTATTATATCTAACTACCACAGTGGGTTTTATTTAATAATATAGTGGACCTAGTCCACCTTACATTGAATGACCTCCACTATTATCACTATGGCCCCTCTAGGCCCCCCCACTACCTCTCTATCTACCTTACACTATAACTACCAGTGCTAATTAAGAGGTCTTCAGATAGAAAGGACTAATCCAATATTTTAGTGATATAATCAGATCCCGTTCTCCCATTTTTCCAAGTTGGGACTACTTTATCTGGATGAATATCTACTAGTCTATTTCCTCTAAATAAATCTTTGAAAAAATCAACCAAAGGATCTACATGTGCAGAGTCCCCCCAAACCTCACCGGCAGTGACTGTAAGATTGAATCCCCTATTGCTATCAATTTTTGATGGGATAACATAACCCTTTTGACCACTTTTTCCCAAAATCCTCTTCTATCTGAACATGGCGCATACACATTTAAAAGATAAATCTCCCTTTTGTATTCAAAACAAAAACCTATCATAAAAATACCACCACAATTTAAATAAGGAGCTAAATAAAACTTGTTTAGATCCTAGGTCACCAAGAGTCCCCCATACTTTCTAACCGAACTGACAACACATGATAACCAAGTTGGTCTTAAAGAATTCATGAAATATCTCGCCTTCTTTTCATCAACCAAAGTTTCTTGCAAAAAGATAATATTAGGGTTAGTCCTATCTAGAAATCTATGCATGGAAGCAGATTTTAGGGCGCCCCCCACCTGATATTTAAGGAGAGAAATATCATGATTTTTCCCTGGACAGGGATTTCATGGCTTTGAGCGCCCCAATTTTTGATAAGTTATTAGCATGCAGCAAAGGTGAATACAATTTTTATTCCTAATCCCAATCCCCTAGACTAGGCATACTCCTTCCATGAACCCTCTCTAAAGTGAACAACAGAGCTAGATTCACCACTAGGCCCTGTTATTTCAACTAAATGTCTCCCTTGATAAGTCGGTAAAGGAATGGGAGACAAATTTTCTCCACAGTTTGGAACCAGAGTATCCAACACAACTATGATAGGAGAATATCCTAAATCAGGTTCCCTATAGCCTGGAAAATTATTGATCTCCCCCATAGGCTCTATGGAATGAATACTTTCCCCCTCAAGTTCCTCAATATAAATGGACACATTACCTATTTTTATGTCAATGCCCCCCATGAGAACACTGGTTAAATCCCATTCTCCCCTGGTGACCCCAGTCCCCAAAGTAGAAGATTGTGCAACCCCCTCCCCCCCCTTCCCAGCTGTGAGGGTTTCATTCCATGGGAAAAAAGACAAACCCAGTCCAGTAAGATCTCGCAAGGAGAGACCGTAGTGAATACCTTTTCCAGCACACAGGAGTCTAGGGTATCGTGCTCCCACGCCGTCAATGATAAAAAAAGGCAAAGGGAAGAACGTTTTGAACTTACCCATAAAATATTCTAATGACTCCACCGATGTGTCTTCCACCTGGACTGTGTGATGTGTTAGTCTCTAATTTTGTCTTGGTTTAGTGAGAAGCCCTTGTTCTAAACCCTCCTTACCCATCCCTCATTTTTCATTTTTAGTTGTTTTCTATTTTTAGATTTTGGATGTTTCATGGTTTGCATTATAATATTTGATGATTTATTTAAGTTTGAATATGAAAAACATTGTTTAAACTGGAAGTGTCTCCTTTTATGCCGTTGGAATTTTCAAATTTCAAGTTGTCAAATGCACTACGAGAATAAGCCTATTCCTGTAGCACCAAATAATCATGCCATAACTTGCGCTTGCTATCCCGATTTAGTTATGATGACAAGATTCATGAGTTAAGAGTCCATGTGTTCCCACGAAAGTTTGGCAATCATTTCTAAATCCCACAACTTCAAAACATAATTGCTATGCACGCACGCAGGGTTCATTTCAAAATCACCTGTTGTTTAATGATTATTATATGTGACCAGTTCGAGTTGTTTTAATTCAGCCTTGCAGGGAGAAATACAGGTATTCATTCAAAGCAACAAAGTATACCAACAATTGCAGGTATTAAATTTGGAACCCGAGGACGATGGTTGCAGAATCGATTTTAATGGCGCCAAAGAGGAGCAGTCAAGTTACCAGAATCGAACCAGAAGGTGCCGAACTTCTTGAAGCCTACCCTCATATGGCTCAAATATTCAGAGACGCCAGGTGGTTTGAGTTCCTCACCACATTTCAAGGTTATGACGAGCAGGTTTCAATGGAATTTGCTTTGAACTTCGATGGTCACGAGGTTGAAATCGGTAAAATGTTGATGTTGGTGATAGAGAAAACTATAGCCAAGGCTTGCAGGCTCGTGGTTGGAGGGGAAAGATGGTGGAAGAAGGATCACATGGTTACCGAACTTGTAAATCAATTCCTCCTTCCAGATAAGCAGAATCCAGATTGGAGAAGGGGAATACCTCGCAGCTGGGTTCAACCCGAATGGCACACTACTCTGGTGGTGATTCACAGATACATCACATGCGAAGGGAGGTTTTCATTGGTCTACATCTACCATATCAGAATACTGATTCATATAAATGGTGACTACTCTTTAAATCTTCCTTATTTCCTGCTTAAAAGTTTGACAAAAATGTCCAAGAAAGTGCAGTGGATTTCCACTAATGCCAAACGCAGTTTGTTCCATCAAATCCTGATTAAAACCCTAGTCATGTCTGCCCTGAACGAATTATAGAAGCCCTGGAATTGGCTCACGGAATCCTTAAAACCTAGCACTCAATCCAATAAGCCGAAAAAGGGCAGAGGGAGGAAAACTGTTAAACAAAGTCGAGATATTTCTGATGAAGACCCTGTGAAAGATGAATCTTCTGATATTAAGGTAACTAAGAAGAGCAAAAGTAAGAGACCTATATGGGAGCCCAAAATTGAAATGCTTCTTGAGGAAGATGTCAAAGGAGAGATAGAGTTAGATAATGATCTCATTGCTCAAACTACAGTCAAGTCTGAAATGCCATCGACCAGCAAAAGGAACGTTACAATCAAAGGAAAAAGGAATAAAGGTGCGTGTGTATCACAAAAACCTCGGAGAAATTCAACCAGGGATACTAATAAGTATAGGATGAACTCAAAGGAAATGTTCAATCCAATAATTAAATAAGAAAACACCATAATCATAGAAGATGATTCTGAGGATGTTGAAGCAAGCATCAGGAAAAGAGCAAAAAAGACTCCATTTCCCAAGAAATTTGTCAGCAAAGGAAAGGGAAAACTTACACCACCTACAGGCCCTATAACAAGACCTTCAACTAGATTGGATAAGGCTAAAGAGATGGATAAAGACATCAGTGAATTCCCTGAAGAAAAACAAGATTTCTTGGAAGACTCAGATTGCTTACCAGATGTACCTGGAGCTATGGATTCATCAAGTTCTGAAGAAGAACATAGCTCAGAATTAATCTCAAAATACCAGGTTAAAGCCAAGGAACCTAGTGTTACTTTAAATCTAAATGAAATTGCACCCTCTGAATATTGTTTATGATTCAGGGTTGAGAGAAGAACTGATAAGGAAAAGATTAAAGAATTTAAGAAAACCATAAAGCAATTAAAGAAGAAAAAGATGCAGATAGAACAATGGAATGCTCGCCAGCAAGAAAGAATTCAAAGTTTTAAAAAGAAGAAGAAGGAGCAAAGGGCATTGATTAAGGAACTTAGGGAAATCAATTTCAAACTTTACTGGCACAATGTTATGTTAACCACGAAGCTCAAGCAGAAAAACGCCAAAGCCACTGCTGCAATTTTATCCTAAAGGTAACATGAAGATTGGTTACAATTTTGTTTAAAGGTTCTCTAGGAGATATGGAAAATAATTACTCGTTTTGATCAAGGAGATGCTAAGACTTCGATCTACTTTATAGAGTCAAACAAAATCCCTATTTTGTAGAGTCAAATGTAATGCTGGCAATGTTTGTTATATCAAGTTGTTGAGCTGTGGACTATTTTGGAAGTAGAAGCTCATTTTGAGTGAAATAATTTAGGATCTGGATACTTTTTTATTCTAGTCATTTAAAGTTGTTCTAGATAATATGATCTGGAAGTTTTATAGATAGTTTAAATAGACAGAAGACAGACCATATGCAGGTCAAAAATTTGGAGATCTAGAGAAACTTTTTCTGGAGATTCTTGTAAAAAGGCATGTATGTTCAATTGACACTTAATAGCAAAGGCATATGGATGGTTAGACCTTCTTTTTTCTACTCTGTTATTTCATTTTTCATGCTTGAATTTATTGTTCAAATTACGATGCTTTTGGTTCTTGAATGTTAATTTATACAGTGAAGATTTTGCTGTACAGATAATCTTTCAAGTAATGATTTCAAGCTGATACCCCTATTTCTTTATAATATATTGAAACTAAACTTTGTGAAATTGACAAATTGAAGATTTCACTTTCCTTTCTCTTGAATTGGTTTACTCCGTCTATGTACCTACCTATTATTCAGCTGATTGGATATGCAATGTTTTAATCTTGATTTTCATGCCATGCTATAAACTTGACCAAGTTTTCAACCATTATACCAAAACCAAATCATAAAACCCTCAAAAACATTTTGCAATAAATTCAACGATGCCCTAGATTTCCCTTACCAATTGAGTGCAACTTTAGGGACTAACATGATGTGTGACGATCTTGAAAGAATCAAATTATGGAGATTATTCTTGTGTCGCCTTCCTGAGCAAGGAGTCTTCAGACTCCTATTCCTCCTCTGATCCTTTGCATTCCCTTCTCAAGTGACCCGTCCTATGACAGAGACTGCATCTAAATGGGATCCTGAGATAGTACAGTCTTTGGCACACCATACAACCCCTCTATACTATCTCTAAAGAATCTAAAAAACCTGAATGTAAGTCAAGCTCAACTAAGATTTTACCCACTCTTTTGACTGGATATTTTAAGGACAATTCGTCAACTTTGATAAAACGACTGAGCTCGTTACCAATGGATTCCATATCATTTTCATTCTAGAGCCATATCGGTAGTCTAGGTAACAATACCCAAAGATGTCGAAGATGGAAATATTTTGTGGCTGGATCAAAAGAGACCCTCCAACACTTAATCATTAAGCTGCTTCCATCAATGACCTAAATCTTATCTAATACCAGTAAGGTATCTTCAGGGGAATTGAACCGGAACCCAAACCACCCCTTCGGTAGGAAAATAACTTACGACATGTAGCCTAACAGAGGAGTCCAAGTAATCGACACCCAATCTGGTAAATATATCTTGCACAAGGAGCGGTAGGAAAGCCCTCCCACCAATGCACAAAGGGCTAAACTGCAAGTTTTTTCTAAGCCTATGTTTGAGCCCAAAACCATCTTCTTTTTGACTTATTTTCTTTCCACAAATTTCTTCTAGCTTTGACTCCACTCTTCGCCCTATCCTCCTTTCCTTCCAATTTTAACCGACATGTATTTCTCCCTAAACCAACCTATCCTATCATTGAATGAAGCTTACCTGCTCTATGGATTTTGGTAGAAACATTGGGAAGAAAAACTGAAGTGGAGGGAGAAACACAGTTAACCTCACCTCTTACACCCGAAGTTTTTTTTGATAAAAGTGCCTTTTCTCCAAGCTTTGGGTTGATAGGATTTGTGCCATAACTAAATGCATCTGTCGAGGTGAAAATACTAGCTTTATTCCATAGAGCCTCATCAGATGCAACCATTAGTGTGATGACCTCGACTTCCATCCAAAATCTTCCAATAAATAATAGGACAACACCACCTAAAATCCACTAAGAGCTCAATCACCTAGCATTCGACCCGATCTATGGAGTTATTAAAAGACAATAAATCCTCATCTCTCAACATGACACCTGATAAGTCCACTACCACCTAAAAGAATGACTCGAAAAACAAGAGGGAGGGCAGACAACTAAACCACCGCTTTGTTACTGCATGATGGTACCTAGAACTATGTTAATAAACCCCTTCTAAAACTAACCCCTAAAGAATCGAGGACCGACCGTCTTAAGCTACAAGGAATAAAAACCACTCTTAGCTAAACCAATAGCTAAAAACATTGATACTACCTAGGGAAAGGACTAGAGATGACTAATGACGTCGTCTCCATGTCTAAGAACAAATTTGAACTCTCCGACCTCTAGAGATAAAAGCCTCCCATCATAAATAGTAGTAGGATTTTCCCTTTCCACCATTAAATCTTGTTGCAGGTCCCTCGGCTCTCCCTCCATGTGAGTGTATAACTTGATGTCCTTGAAAGGTAACAAGAAAATAAAATTATACAATTATCATGATTTATTCATATGCCAAAAGTGGGTTTTGAAATGTAAATTATGGTTTGTTATTAACCATAAAATATGCCCTACCCACATATTGTGCCACTATATTTTATATGGGGTTTAAAACAGATTCAACCCATATGGAAAAAGAAATGTGGGTCCATATTTAGATTTGACTCATATTTTCATATGATAAAGTGGAGGAATTATTTATTATATGGTTATTTCAAAACCATATGTATTTTGTGGCCATTATAGTGGATAAGCCCACTAAAGTGGAATTGGGGATTATTAAAGATATTTTGGGATATAGTTTGGATATTAGTGATTTAAAGTGGATCCTATCCCGTGAAAGTGGATCCAATCTCAATTTAGTTATGACCCTTTTTCTATTTAAGAAAAGCAAGGGTATTTTTCCAATGTAAGGGGAAATTTTTGTAAAGGCTATTGAGCCTCTTTGAGAGCAGAGAAAATTTGTTTATGGAGATCATGTATGAAACGAATTAGAGAGATTTTGCAGTATTTTGCAAGCTTCTTATTGATGTAATGAGCATTTGGAGAGAGAAATAAAGCGGTCACCACTAGAAGCAGGACCCAGAGACGTATCCATCATTGGGTGAACTCCATTAACAATCGTGTCTATTTATCTCTTGTTTATTTCTATTGTTATTCTCCTTATTATGCAATTGTTATTCTTCTTTTAATTCTACACTTCATAATTGTTATTCCACAATAATTTGCAAAGTTTATGTATTTCACATTCTTATCGATCTGGTGCATAAGATACATAAACTTAACTTGTAAAGTTTGTCAGTAAAACTTTCTCACATTCAGATCACTAATGGAGGGGAAGGTTGCACCTGAAGCATTGTGTTGAGAGAAAAGATAACATGGGACCCATACAACATTGTTTTCATGACTAACACTTGCATTAACTAACATGGGATTTCCCAATCATCATTTATATTGCCGCAACCTACACTTGAACATTACAAGAAAAATAGAAGCTAGTCCATTCCATTACACTACTCTACTTTCAAGTGAAACATAAAAAACAAAAACAAAAACAAAAAACCTCATTCTTGAACATGGTTACAAAGTAGTAATACACAACATCATCACCATATAAAAAAAAGTCAATATAAAATTTTAAAGGGGATCTTCTTTCATTGATATTCAAGATGATCCAATACATGTGTACTTCACTTACATCATATAATAACTATCATCTATTGAATTGAAAATTATCCACTATTCTATATCAATCCTTATAATGTACCTAACTCCTATGTTGGGCACATCACTAACCTAAAATGACATTTTTATAACTTTGATACCATTTATAAATATATGTGTGCAACATGATAAAAATGATCACAAATCCATTGATAATTTTGATTTCGAGAATGAAAATATCAACATTTACACACATAAACGCATAATAAAACATAAAAACTAGATATCCATTAAACATAGTGGCTAAAGACTTATCTTTATCAATATTTAGACAACCCGCTACAAATGATGAACATTTCACCTAACCATAGACTCTATTGCTCCAGTTCTCTCAGCACATCTCACCCCCAATCTTGGGCTATGAGTCCAAAAGGAAAAAAAAAGCTCCTATGGGTGGCTAATGTCCACTCTAACTATCCAGTACCCAGTAAATTCACAGTGATATGACTACTACAGTGATTCCAACCACTCAAATATATTTCCCATTAGTTTGTGCAACCTAAGGGATAAGACTTCCTTCTCTACATTATAGTCCCTCAAACAATCTCCATCCCCTATAGGGATATAGTGTTGGAGATATTACACACTCACCTCACTCACCTAGTGATTATTAATTCCTTTTTCCTATGTTTTCTAGCCACTATGAGTGCTGGAGCTGGAAGTCACTCCTGGATTGCTTGTAGGAGCAGAGCCCGACGCCCATCAGTTTAATGTCATGATTTGTTTAAAGGGGTGATCAAATGGAGGAAAAATCAGAGCAATATCATCTCAACACAGAAACTAGACCATGCATGCATGAACGAGTGAGGTCTTGATAAACTTCAAATAGTGAGTCGTAATAGAGGGTGAATAGGGGGAAGACTTGCATTAGAAGAGTGCGGAGGTCTATCACAAACATCCGGTTTGTAACAGACTAGATAAGAAAGCATTCGAACACAAGATCCTCTTACATTCAAACACATATACCAAGGGGAACAACAATGTCACAACAAATCCTTTATCATAACAAGATTGTTCAATCCACGCGAATCCTTCGACTGTGGACTCCCTGGCATAAGATAGAACGTAGATGGAAAAAGAAAATTGTTTGTTATAAACCAAGAAATCTCAAACACAGGGGCATAACCAGGAAACCAAAATGTTTGCTGAAACTTTACAGTCGGGAGCTTATCTCTACCATCGATAGATACAAAAATGGAGAAAACGCCTACATATACTTAGAACAACAACAACAGCGGAACCAAGACATTGCATTGAAAGATTTGCGTCTGCATGGCTTATGACAGTCAACCTCTGAAGGGTCGTGCAACTTAAGTCAGACGCAATCTAATCCTTTGACAGTTCCAACGGCGAATCGACGTGCCTTTAATTTGTGGTCGTGCTTTCCCATTATGGCGGAGGCGATATCTAACCACCACCAACTGCTTCAATAACTGCTTCTCCGAGATCGAGGATAACCCGACCAACTCGGTACTTCTGCAACGTGGAGGGCCTCCCGCGCCGCCACCTGGAATAGCTGAATGATTTAGGAAATATGTGTGGAGGCCAGCGCAGAAGGTGGGGGCACGGGAACAGAGTGATGGGGCCGAAACAGCGGGGGGGCAGAGAGAATCGATGAGGGAGACATGTGGCGGAAGGCGATACGTGAAAGGAGCGGGACACATTGCAGGTAGTGGACGGATGGTGAAATGGGAAAAGGACTATGTGAACTAGAGAAGGGGAGGGTGACAGATGTCGCACGATGAGGAAAGGGTAAAAGGGAGCGAGCCTCATCGCACGACCAGGGAGAGGACAGATGGCGAGAGGGAGGATGGTCCATAAGCTGACATGACGGGAAGGGGGCCCACATTAGGCTAAGTACAATGCAGCTGAGAAGGACGAGATTGTGCAAGTGTCGTTGATCCGGGTGCTAAGATCTCAGTCGTTGGAAAGGTGCGCCCCGATTCCAAACCCCCCCCCCCTCCGCTTAAAGGTAGAAAGGCAGGGGGGGTCTGGAATTGTCTTCATCACGGTTGATCCGGGCACGGCGATCTAGACCGTTGGAGAGGTGCGACCCCGATTCCGGACCCCTCCCCCCTCCCTCTTAAAGGTAGAAATGCAGGGGGGGTCTGGAATTGCATATGCGTCGTTGATTTGGGCGCGTGAATGCACGCCGTCCAGATCCGTTCACTATTTACCATGGGCACATTTACATTCAAAACTGAGGACAAGTGGGTTTCAACCCATTCTTTTACATTCTAACCCCCTTACAAGAAATATCGCTAACATTTGGCTCCATGGGGGATAGAGTCATCCCTGTGATGCTCTAAGAACTCTTTTGTAGATTCAGTGCCTTTGTTGTTGGGCTATGGAGTCATTTATTAGTCCAAAAAACAAAAACAAAAACAATAATTACAAAACAAAACAAAGAGCCAACTGCGGCTCACAAAAAACACTTTTTTAAGAAATGCCCATTAATTGGGTTGCTAAAAACTTCTTTGCCTTCCAGATCCTGCAACCTGTAAGTGTTATTCGAAAATACTTCAAGGATCTTGAAAGGCCCAAACCAAAGAGCATCAAACTTCCCGTGCTTGCCTCTGTCCTGCCTGGGCGCATCCCATTTGAGCACCAGGTCACCTTGCTTGAACTCTTTCTTTTTGCTCTTCTTGTCAAAAGCCTGCTTGATCTTCTGCTGATGATTGTAGGATCTGTCCAAGACTTCCTCTCTGATCTGTTGCACTTCCACCATCTGGTGAATCCTCCTGATCATATGATTAGGTTCTCCTTCAAAGTCCTGGAGGAGATTTGCCACAGGTAAGCCCAGCTGAGTGGGGAAAACGACCTCTATACGATAAACCAGTTGGAAGAGTGAGAGGCCCAGAGATTTCTTGGTTGTCACCCGATCAGCCCAAAGAGAAAATTTGAGCTTTGAGTCCCAAGCCCTCTTATTTTCCTCCAGCAGGTTTTTGATAAGCTTGATTAGGCTTTTATTGGAGGAATCTACCAATCCATTTCCTTGAGGATAGTATGGAGTAGAGTGAACCAATGAAATCCCAAATTGTTCACAAAACTTGACCAAAGGCTCAGACCCGAAGGGGGAGGCATTGTTAGTGACGATCCTTCTTGGGCAACCAAATCTGACTATGATGTCTTCCAAGAGGCTGATGATCAGTTTGTTAGAAGTACTCCTGGTAGGAACAACCTCTATCCACTTGGTGAAAGAGTTGGTTGCAGTCAGAATCCATCTGTGCTGGCCACTTGAGGGAGGATGAATTTCTCTGATAAAGTCCAATCCCCACTGCTGAAAGGGTGCTGAAACTACCACAGGATTTAATGGCAGAGATTTGAGCTGCTGCTTTCCTAAGAATTTCTGGCATTTAATGCAAGCTCTGATTTCCCTACAGACATCAGGAAATAAGGTGGGCCAGTAATACCCAGCTCAGAGGATCTTGTGAGTTGTGGTCTTCCAAAAATGATGATCTCCACAGAGACCACTATGGAATTCGAATATAACCTTCTAGGCCTTCTGTGGATCCAGACACCTCAGTAATACCCCCTGGGGGTCTTTCCAATACAAGGCTTGGTTTATGAGGCAATACTTGACAACTTTGAGCTTTAAATCTCTTGCCTTGCTTTTTTCCATCCCATCAGGAGGCCTCAACTCTTGCAAAAAATACAAGATATCTTGGTACCAGGGGAATGCTGCTAGTGGTACAGTATTTTGGGAACTGTTGTTGGATGACTCAACTTGCTCATTGATGAAATTGGTTCCCAAGGCTCTGCAGTTGGATTCAGCCAGCAACTTGGCTAAAACTTGCCCCTTTATCAACTTGGTGGGCTTAATCTCTAGATCAAACTCTAGGATCTTGGCGATCCATTTACCTCTCTTCCCATCTATGTCAGGCTGTATAAGAATGTCCTTCACAGAGGTTGAAGGGACATATGCAGTGATTTTTGAGTGCAAGACATAGACTCTGAAAGCTTTGAGAGATTTCACCAAGGCATAAGCCTGCTTCTCCATGATCTCGTATCGGAGTTCTGCGTCTCTCAGCGCCTTGCTAAAGGAGGCGATAGGTTGTTCTTTCCCTTGATCATTTTTCTGCAGTAAGACTGTTGCTATTGTGTCACAAGAAGCAAAAGAAAATATCAGAAAATCTTTGGAATAATTGGGATTGATTAGCATAGGTGCCTCAGTCAACGCCTTCTTTATTCGGACAAAAGATTCCCTGGGTTCAGAGGTCCATTTCACTTCATTCCCCCTCCTGATCATGGTTGTGATGTGTTTCACCAACTCGACAAAATTTGAGACAAACCTCCTCAGAAAATTAATTCTTCCCAAAAATGCCTGAACCTCTTTTTTAGATTTGGGAAGTGACAGGGCCTGAATTGCTCCTACCCTGTCAGTGTCAATTATCACTCCTTCTGCTGATACTATATGGCCTAACAACTTCCCTTCTTACGTAGCAAACAATGACTTCTTGGGGTTTAAAGATAGGCCATACCTTCAACACTTCAGGAAAACTCTTTTTAAGTGGCAGCAATGCTCTTTATCAGTCTTGGAGAAGACTGTGATGTCGTCAGATAAATCACCACGAACTTATCTTTTTCTCTGATGAAGGCTATGTCCATGGCTCGCTGAAATGTTTCTCCCGCATTCATTAGTTCGAAAGGCATCTTGGCATACATGAATGTGCCCCAAGGAGTGGTGAAAGTTGTCTTTTCCCTGTCTTCGGGCATGACTGATATCTGATTGTAACCAGAGAAACCATCAATCATGGATATTCTAAAAGCACCGGTGAAATTCTGCAATATGTGCTCCATGTTGGGAAAGGGATAATCATCCTTCCTTGAGCTCCTGTTTAGGTTTCTGAAATCAACACAGATTCTGATTTCGCCACTTTTCTTTCTTACTGGGACCAAGTTGGCCACCCAGTCAGAATATCTCAAGGGGACAATGATCTGGGCATCCAACATCTTTTTTACTTCCCTCTCCATGATAGGTAGCAGCATGGGATTTATTTGTCTCAGCTTCTGCTTGAATGGCTTAGCCTCTTCTTTCAGTGGGATCTTGTGCTCAATGACTGATGTGTCATATGTCTTGAGGTCTTCGTAGGTCCATGCGAACACATTAACAAACTCCCTCAACAACTTAGTATATTCGGCCCTCTGCTCCTCATTCAGACTCTTTGACAGCTTAACAAACTTGGGCTCTTCTGGTGTGCCTATGTTGCACTCAGTTGTGTCAGTGTCATTACCTGAAATTATACCCTTCACTGCTACATCATTCCCATCAAACAACCTTTCTAATGGGATTAGACCTTTCGGTATGTGGTTTCTTGGTAGTTGTATAATCGAGTGGTCAACGATTTTATTCAACAATTCTTCAGGATGACGATCACCTTCCTCGTCAAGATCTTCATCTATGTGTGATGCAGAAAAGTCATCAATGGATTGGAGGAATTTCTCGATCTCCGGATCATCTTCAAATACCTTCCAATATTTGACATTGTCTGGTACAGAGGGTCTGTATCTTATTTCCACATCAGATCTGACAACGGGCAGCATAGGAACTTCGAACAAACTAGCTGAGAAAGATAGAAAATCGGCTGGAGCATTTTCTTCCCTTGGAACGAAAGAGATGTTGAAATCCAAGAAGAAATTGTCAATTAGATCCCATACCTCGTTCCTGTAATTCTTGAGACGAGGGTGCTTGGCCTGGTAAACATTTTTGACCTGCTGGATAATCAGTTCTGCGTCCCCAAACACAACTATCTCCCTTATTTCCATATCCTGTGCATCTCTCAATCCCAGAACCAGAGCTTCATACTCTGCCACGTTGTTGGTGACTTCAAATTCTAGCTTGTATGACAGGGATATGGTCTCTTGAGAAGGGGACACTAATAGTACCCCGACACCTACACCTATACTGGACGAAGCTCCATCAAAGAGCATCTTCCAAACAGAGGTGGTAGGAGGGGGGGTCTCCTGATTAAGACTGAGCTGCTTTCTAATCTGTAAAGGAGCCTCAGGGGTGTGGGTGAGCTGCAGTAGACTGGAGCCTAAATCAGTGTCCAAGGCATAGATGGGGTGATTGGTAGGGTTGGCTTCGTCACTGATTATGTAGGCCAGTTGGGCTTCTCTGTACAGTCTCCTATGTTCCCCTCCAAAGACTGGAATGGTGGCATATGTGAGGTCCATCTGTAATGTTCCTCCAAGTCTCTTAATCCAAGATCTTGACAACAACATGCCAAAATTGGGGGGAACGTCATCCACTACAATATCCATAACCACACTTTTTATGGGCAGTTGAAACAAGGATACTACCAAGTCCTTAATGACTCCCAAACACTGAACCCTCCTAGAGTCAAAATAATAGAGGTCGTGATAGGCTCAGGTGACTTCTAGTCCCAACTCTTATATAACTGTTTTAGGCATGAGGTTGTGAGAGGCCCCTGAATCCATAAGGCAATTATGCAGCATTTTGTCATGTATGTTCAGGGATGTGTAGAAGGGAGGGGATGAATCATCCATGTCTTCTACCATGGGACCTAAGATGACTGCGAGCCTTTCATCTTGGAGGTTTATGAGGTCTGTAGCAGGGCCCGAGGCTTCATATTTCAAAATGTCAGAGAAACGCTTTTTGAATTCATCGTGTTTGATGAGCTCAGTGAGGGGCACAGGGATTCTGATCTTTTGGATCTCATGCTCGAAATTAAAGGGAGACATAGGCTTTGGGAGTTCTCTAATTTCAGGAACATGATTATGGACAATGGGAGAGAGGGGTTGGACCTTCTTACCTCTATGATGGTCTGTTGCTTCGTTAGCAGGCTTTTCTGCTCTGGAGGATTGCTCTGGGACATCAGGTACTGCTGCCTTCTTGTTGGACCTCAGGTTGTACCTGCCTCGACCGCCACTAGCTTTTTCTCCCTTGCTCAATTCATTTAGCTGACTGTTCATGAGAGACTCCTCATATGCTGACTAGGTTAGATGAGGGAAAGGGGGAGTGAATTCTAAAGAGTGGATTTTAGGTTCAGGCTCGTCTGTTTCCCCTTCTTGTTCCTCAACTACAAAATTGTTCTGGAAGGGAGCCTAAATTCTTTGGTCATCTCTGTCTCTTTCCTTTTCTCTATGCATAGTTGGAGGAGAGAAATTATTTGGCCTCCTGAAACCTGTTCTGTTCTCGGTGTTATGAGGGCCCTTGTTCATTTGTTTTCTTTCCATTTTCAATCTCTCCATTTCTTCTTTTAGAAAGTTCATCATCTGGGTCAGCTCATTTACTTGAGGGTGGTGCAGAGATGGGCCGAAAGTTGAGGCTTCTGATTTTCCTTTTCTTCTGTCTGCGTCAGCCTTGTTCCTCAGTCTGTCAGCTGCTAATATGTTGGATTCCACTTCTATAGCTGCATCTTGCATCTGAGCTAAGGAGGTGGCTCTTCTTTCTCTCAATAGAATACATAAATCAGGGTCAAATGCACCAACGTAGGAAATCTGAGCAGAGGCTTTAGAGGGCTTTACCTCTGTGGGAATATCGTTATACATATTATTGAATATTTTGGAGAAGTCAGAGACAGACTCTCCTTCCATATTCTTCAGGGACCCAAACTCTGTCATGTAATATATGTAATCTTTCCTGTCCCCCCACTGCCTCAGGAAAACATTTTCCAGGGCTTCAATTCCAGCAATAGATCCAGGGGCCAGTCCCCTAAACCATTTTCTAACCTCACCATCCAAGCTCTGAACAAAGACTCTCATCCAGACATCTTCGTTTTCAATTTTCAGATTGTCAGCATAACTGTAGAAAGTAGCCAGGTGCTCTTCTACAGTTATGTCCCCTTCCCCAACAAACTTGGGCATGTATTTTAAATAGTCTTCAGTAGGGAGAGGGTTCATAGGATGAGGTAGGATAAAAGGAGCATATCTAGCAACCACTATGGTGTCCATTCTATTCAGAGGGGGATTAGCACTAGCCATAGGAAAATTAGGTAAAGGAGAACTAGGAGGAGAAAGAGTATGGACGGGAGATGTCGGAAAAGAGCTTCTTGGAGGAGACAACAGAGAAGAGAGAGAGAGAGCTAAGGGACCTGAATGTGCAGATTCTTCTCTCCATGCAGTAGTATCAATAAGAGGAGGGGTAGTGAAACCTTTAGAGGCTTGAGGTCTGTGTTGAGGCACAAATTCCAGGGAGGGGGGAGTGACAAGGATCTCTCCTTCTGATACCAGATTAGGAGGAGAAAACTCAGCAGGAACACTCCCGAAATTCAAAAAACGGGAAACCTCAGAGGAAGGATGACTAGGAAGATAAGAATAAGACAATGGAGTTCTCATAGAAGGGGACAGTGCATTACCTGTTTCGGCGATGGAAACTTCTTTCGCAAAGCTCTTTCCCTTTCTGCGCACCGCTTCCGAGTCAGCTTCTGGTGTAGCTAAAGGCAAGTGTGGATTAGACCTCGTGTGTCTGCCTCTCGAAGACACAATGATAGAACAGGCTCTCCCCAGCGGAGTCATCACAATGGAGTCGCCAGGTGCACAGTAGCAATATTTAAGTTCTGATTTCTGATGCACCTTCAGAATCAGTTGATCTTTGTCGTTCAAATCTGGGGAAAATATTCAACTTCGTCCCCGGCAACGGCGCCAGAAATGTTGGAGCCGGAAGTCACTCCTAGATTGCTTGCAGGAGCAAAGCCCAACGCCCATCAGTTTAATGTCATGATTTGTTTAAAGGGGTGATCAAATGGAGGAAAACTCAGAACAATATCATCTCAACGCATAAACTAGACCAGGCATGCATGAACGAGTGAGGTCTTGATAAACTTCAAATAGTGAGTCGTAATAGAGGGTGAGTAGGGGGAAGACTTGCATTAGAAGAGTGCGGAGGTCTATCACAAACATCCGGTTTGTAACAGACTGGAGAAGAAAGCATTCGAACACAAGATCCTCTTACATTCAAACACAGATACCAGGGGGCACAACAATGTCACAACAAATCCTTTATCATAACAAGATTGTTCAATCCACGCGAATCCTTCGACTGTGGACTCCCTGGCATAAGATAGAACATAGATGGAAAAAGAAAACTGTTTTTTATAAAACAAGAAATCTCAAACACAGGGGCATAACCAGGAAACCAGAATGTTTGCTGAAACTTTACAGTCGGGAGCTTAGCTCTACCATCGATAGATACAAAAATGGCGAAAATGCCTACATATACTTAGAACAACAACAACAGCGGAACCAAGACATTGCATTGAAATCTTTGCATCTGCATGTCTTCTGACAGTCAACCTCTAAAGGGTCGTGCAACTTAAGTCAGACGCAATATAATCCTTTGACAGTTCCAACAGCGAATCGACGTGCCTTTAATTCGTGGCCGTGCTTTCCCATTATGGTGGAGGGGATATCTAACCACCACCAACTGCTTCAATAACTGCTTCTCTGAGATCGAGGATAACCCGGACAACTCGACACTTCTGTAACATGGAGGGCCTCCTGCGCCACCACCTGGAATAGCTGAATGATTTAGGAAATATGTGTGGAGGCCAGCGCGGAAGGTGGGGGCATGGGAACAGAGTGATGGGGCCGAAACAACGAGGGGGCGGAGAGAATCGATGAGGGAGACATGTGGTGGAAGGAGATACGTGAAAGGAGTGGGACACATGGCAGGCAGTGGATGGATGGTGAAATGGGAAAGGTACTATGTGAACTAGAGAAGGGGAGGGTGACAGATGTCAGACGATGAGGAAAGGGTAAAAGGGAGCAAGCCTCATCGCACGACCAGGGAGAGGACAGATGGCGAGAGGGAGGATGGTCCATAAGCTGACATGACGGGAAGGGGGACCACATTAGGCTAAGTACAACACATCTGAGAAGGACGGGATTGTGCGAGCGTCATTGATCTGGG
>JZKD02S0100136.1:1088575-1124301 GCA_000966675.3 Picea glauca
CACAATATATGAGAAATAATCAATAGTTATTGTTCAAGGGAAGTAATGACTTCCAAAGGTAGCTACTACTTCCAAATGTAAAGGGAGGGATAAACCTCCAAGAGGAAGATACAATCCTCCAATATCAAGAGAGATTTTAACTCTCCATCCTTTCCCCTTCCTTCAACCCAAGAATATACGAAAGATAATAAAATTTTACATTAAATCATCACCATCAACCAATCATCACATAGAACCTAATAATGCTTCCTGAGACTTCTTCAATTTTTTCAATTCTTCAATTCTTGGAGTACTCTGATCCTATATATAATATTACTCAATGTATTCTTTGAAACTCCAATTTTCACTCCTTGAATCCTCCCTAAAAATAAGTTATAGAGAGAATGGTAGACCTTTTTCAATTCTAGTTTATTCAGGAGACCAAACTTGTACATAATGCCCCACACTCAATATTTAACATCATATTCGGAAAATCGCACACAAGAAACCAAATTTTGTAATATTTCCAATGAAATTTGTCCCACATCATTTCGATTCTCGATGAATAATTTATGATTGTTTTACCCGGAACACCTTTTTATTGACTAGCTTCAGGACTGGTCACAAACCCTATCTTCCATAGAGTGTATCTCCATAATTATAAAGAATAAAGAGCTGAAATTTTCACCACAGGTACCTTCATATGTCTTCTCAATAACATAGCAATTTCACCATCTGAATCATTCTAGAAAAAAATTATAGAAAAAATGGTAAGATGACATGAAAATAACATACCTTAGAACACATCACCAAAAGACTTCATCCTCCCTTGAAATCCAGCCTTCTTTACTTCTGATTTCCTCTGAAATTCGACTTGTGTATCAAATGAATGTATAATGATATTTATGTATACCATTTATGTCACTTCCTTTTAACATTAGGGCCGACCTGACAATTTCTTATTTTGTAATTCCTTTCTTTAATTATCTTCAGGGCCTACATGTACTTCCTTCTTCAATTCACTTTGTCATCTTCAAAAATTCATTTCTTCTCAACCATGAGGATCCACGTGATGTGACACATACCACCGGAAACAACATGATGTATACTATCCATCCCTGGGTCTTGTATCTACATGTGCATTTTCCTTCATTTCCAGATACCTTCATCAATCTTGCGGTCCAAAACCCATGACTAGGGTTGACATCAATGACAACAACCAATCTTCCAACAATCTCAACTTCCTAGGGTCGTAAATTTTGCCTAGGACCTTCATTTTAGGCATGTGATATCCCGTTGGAAAGGTATTTCATAGAAATACACATTCTATTGTCAAACTCTGACTCTATATACAATTTGACAATGGCAATCCAAAAAACACAACATTTAGGGCCCCAAAATAGCCCCAGAAGTACAACAAGATGTGATGACATGACAACATAAAAAAAAAAACAGTTGGATTAGGTGAGAGGCCACCCATATCCACCTAGAGGATGTGTGGGGATTCAAACATCCCTAAGAGTGTAGAAACCACAATTACAAAGTAGTACAGAAGAACGTGATGAATAAAAATGGACATGAGGAGCCAGTTGGAATAGGTGGGTGGCCACCAATATCGACCTGGATCAATCCTCCCCTCTTACGAAGCAATGGTATCCATTGTGTTGAGTTCCCCCATCAGGTGAGGAAACTTCTGCTAGATTTGGCCCCGAGTGAGCCACTTGCCTTGGTGTAGGAGTTTCCCTGCCTTGACAACCCGATAAAGCTGAATTCGTTGCTGGCGAGTGTCCTTTACCTGTGTTTCCACTATATGATCAGTGGATGCCTATTCCATGTAGTCAGGGTTGAGCTCTATTGGTGTCAGTTGTTCTACGATCTTAAAGGTGTCCAATAACAGTTGAAAATATGGCCGAAGGAGGTCCACATTGAATACTGGATGTAGACCAAGGAAGGGTGGATTGTTGAGCTCAAAATCATTTCTACCCATAGCCTTGGTGATAGTTTAAGGCCCATAATGAAGTGGGTGAAGCTTCCGATGGGGCCCGGTGAGACACTCCTTCTGCAAATGTAACCGGACTTTGTCACCAACCTAAAACTTGTGTGGTACCCTGTGTTGATCATGGTGTTTCTTGTACTTAGCATTGGATTTCTATAAAATATCCTAGACCTATTGGCAGATGTGATGAATCCACTCAATGAATTTTATGGCTTTGTCGATCGCAGACTGATCATGGGAAGAACCTGTCTATGTAGTGGCAAGAGGAAGTGAAACATCAATGGGTCCCAGGGGTTGGAATCCCATACCCACCTAAAATGGGCTATGGATGGTGGAACTATGGAGAGTCCTGTTGTAACTATGTTGGACATATGGGATACTCTCATCCCATGTATGGGGATGCTTGAAATTATATATGTGCAGGATGTGCACAGTAATCCAATTGATGACCTCTGTTTGGCCATCAATTTGGGGGTGGAAAGAAGTGAATTTTGTGAGCTTGGTGTCCAACAGAGACTAGAGAATCGACCAAAAGGTACTGAGAACCTGTTGTATCAGTCAGAGATGATGGTCTATGGTATCCCAAAGGGGACCCAAACTCAGTCAAAGAAGATATTGGTAGTAGCAACTGCTATGACAGTCTTCTTACAGGCTGTGAGGATGGACATCTTTGAAAATCGATCAACGACCACAAACACACAGTCATTTCCTTGCTTGGTGGACGAAAAACCAAACATGTAATCCATTGAGATGGATTCTGACGACTTCTCGAGAATAGGAAGAAGGGTGTATAAGCCTTGCTTCTTGATGGTTGGATTGGCAATGACATAGGCAATGAAATATATGATATATTTTTTGACGTCCTGTTGAAGTTTTGGCCAATAAAAATGTTTTTGAAGAACATACACAATTTTATCTATGCCAAAATGTCTTGCCACCTGACTATAGTGGGCTTCCCAATTCATATTTTCACGCTCTCTTGTAGGAACATAGGGATGGACTAGGTGGCATAAGATTTTTTCTTGAATGTGAAAATTAGTGACAGTTGCGCCTGTATCCAAGAGATGATATGTGGTGTTGAAGTCTGGATCTTGCTGATAAAGTTGGGGCCACTCAGATGCTTCATGTCCATAGGAATGGAGCACAGTGGTGAGTGCATCCACAGGAGGTCGAATGAGGCAGTCAGTGACATAATTGGAGATACATGTCTTATACTTGATGCTGAGATGAAACTGTTGCAGGTAGGTGGACTACTTCTAATGGAGTTCGTTCTGCAATTTCTCCTATGTCTATATGAACTGTAGAGTCTTGTGATCAATGTGTATGATTGTCTCTTTCCCCAAAATGTAATGTTTCCATTGACAACAGGATTTTATAATGGAATAAATTTCCTTGTCATAGGTGGGATATTTTTTGATAGTATCAAAGAGTGTCTCACTATGGTATGCCACAGGATGATCGTGCTAAGTGAGAACTATGCCCATCGCATATTCAGATGAATCAGTCTCAATCTCAAATGGTTGTTGCAAATTAGGAAAGGAGGGTACTGGAGCAGAGAAAAATAAATGCTTTAGATCATCAAATGCTCATTGCTTCTTCCCCCACACAAAATTGGCCCTACCACCTCCCTTGATCACTTGGATGAGGGCCCATGCAATATGGGAGAATCCCAACATGAACCATCGGTAGAAATTGACTAGTCCCAAGAAGCTCTGAAGCTCGGTTAGTGTGGTCAGGGATGGCCAGTCACGAATGACTTGGATATTAGCTGGATCAACATGTACCCCATGCTCATCAAAAATGTAGCCTAGGTATTGGACCCTGTTCATGCCAAAAGAGCATTTTTCCAAGTTGGCATAAATCTTGTGTTGTCGCAGAGTGCTCAAAAACTGTTGAATATGTCGCATGTGCTCCTCCCATGTTCTGTTGAAGATGAGGATGTCATCCCAATATACTACCACAAAGGATTTGGTGAAGGGTCTCGATACATTATCCATCAACCTCATGAAAGTGGTTGGTGCATTTGTTAAGCCAAAGGGCATGACTAGCCATTCGTAGAGACCTTATTTAGACTTGAAGGTTGTCTTCCATATATCAGTTGGTTCTATGGGAACCTGGTGGTAGCCAAACTTCAGGTCTATCCTGCTGAAGAAATTTTCCCCCTTGAGTTGCTCAAGATGGTCATCAATCTTGGGAATGGGGTAGCGGTTCCTGGCTGTGATTTTTTTTAAGGCTCTGTAATCAATGCAGAGTCACCAAATCCCATCCTTCTTCAGCACCAGTACAATCGAGCTTCGACAAGGGGAGGAGTTGGGTATGATGTGCCCCTTTTGGAAAATCTCTTGGATCCAATGCCTGATTTTTTCATTCTCCATCAACGAGCACTGATATATTGGTCCATTAGGTAGAGGTTCATTGGGGTTCATATCAATTGGATGCTTGACTTGGTAGTGTGTCAGTACCCCTGTAGGTGAGGCGAAGATGTCTCTATATTCTTCCACGATCCCTTTCACTTGCTTCTGCTGCAAAGAGACGCGTTGTGTAGAGGCCATGGATGTGGCAGTGACCTTCTACTTACTATAAGAATGGATCACAAAGAAGACAAACTTCTCAGTCTGTGAAATGACCTTACTGCATTGCTTAGAAGAGATTAAATAAATAGCAGTAGGCGGCGCCACCTCTGGGATCTTGTACAACTATCTACCCAAAGTAATAATAACACTGTGGGGTCTAGACTCATACACATCATGACACTTCCACAAATATGGTTGTCCTAAAAGAACATCACAAACTTCAAGGGGAGAAATATCACATAGTACCTCATCTTTGAAAGGCTTGATGCCGTAGGGAAGACGACATTGTTGGATGACACAAAGATATCTTCCTTGACAAAGCCAGTTGATGTTGTAGGGATGTGGGTGCAATGTCGTTGGCAAGTCCAGCCGCTTGAAAACCTCTACTAAAATCAGGTTCTTCTAACTACCATTGTCGACAATGAAATGAATCAGAGCCCCCTTGACCCACATCTGTGAGTGAAAGAGGTGTTCCCCTTCCTCTGGTTCTTCTGGTTCACTTGGATGGACTTTAGTGGTAGCAACAGTTGCACTGGGTTCATCATCAATAATCCACTTCCCTCCTTTAGTATTTGACTCATAATCGACCTCTGACTTGGAAGCCTTCAGCTCGACCATGAGGGACTGCTCAGAGAGGAATTCGTTGGTGTTGTGCCAAGGAATTTTATGGTACTCACACCATGTTCTCGTGTCCTTCTTCATCTTCTCGTTTCCCTTCTTGTGTTGCATCTTGGATGGATTGTCCTGAGGGTGGCCATATCGACTTGGCCCCTTGTTGTGTGGGTTGGGGCTGCCTTTTCCCTGCTTCATCTATGAGGGGTTTGTAAATCCAAACTCTCTTCATTTCTGCTTAAATTTTTGCTCGATCTTGACAATGTATCTATAAGCCATGCCCAAGGAGGCAATGTCCAGGAACTCCATTTCTATTTGAATGTATCTATGCAAAAAACCACAGTATTTGAGCACCATATGACACTCAGAGTCTTTGATACCCAATTTGGTGCATAGGGTATGGAAAATATTGGTGAAATTTGGTACTGTCTGGTCCCTTTCTTGACGTAGGGTGGTCCATCTGGTGTACTAGTCCTCGTAGCTTCCAACATGGTAGTATTGTTCTTTAATAGCGTCCCCGAAGGAATCCCATGTAGGGGCCACCATAAACATTGTAGATTCCTCCATGGACCTTTTCTTAGAGTAAGTATCCCACCAGTATTTAACATGGGGAACGACCTTGAGGAGAGTAAAAGTGATCTTTTCCTTATCGGAAAAATTGTGGACCGAAAAATATCCTTCGAGCAGGTTCAACCATTTATCTAAAGCATCCACATCTATCAGTCCTTCAAATAATGGAATATCAAAATTTATATTTACCTTGAAGGAGGTTGCATGGACGCTTGATCAATATGCTTCTCCTGTGGGCAACTGTCAAAGGATCTACGCGAAGTTGTCCATCATTTTCTTCATTTGTCATGTGATGGCTTCCTCGAGCAACATTTTAATAAGATCTCCTACCCCATCATCTTTATTTTTGTCTCCCATGGTTTTTTGTCTAGATCGGTGCAACCAATATGGTAATGGATCAATTGGTTCGAGTCCCAAATTCTTGTAGCCAGACCTTATCGAGGACAAGCACGAAGAAAAATAAATGAAGAGCAGACCGCTTTGATACCACTAATCCGGATTTAGGAGAGGAATGAACTGATTAATAGAATGAATACAATGAACATAGAGATAGGAAGAATAACACAAATATCCAGTGAACAATATCTTCTATTAAATAATGAAATAGGTTGAAACTGTAAAACTGTAGAACTAAAACTTGCTCGAATGGTGGTAGCAATCTCTGAGAAGAGATGTGGTTGCTACGCACTTCCTTATGAGAAGAATTGATTACAATGAGGCTCTAGAGTCCCTTTTCATATTACTCATGAATGGAAAAACCCTATACATCCAAAAACCTAACCCTAGAAGGTGAAACACCAAAAGTCATGTGGGCCCTATGGGTAAGTTGGTGTAATTTGGTACCTCATCTTCCTAGGGTCGTAAATTTTGAATACGACCTCCATTTTAGGCGCATGATAGCTCGTTGGAAAGGTATTTTAGAGAACTACACATTAATGCATCAAATGCTGACCCCGAGCCAAAAATCCAACATTTACGGCCCCAAAACAGCCCCGAAAGTACAACAAGATGTGTTGACATGACAACATAAAAAATAAGCCAATTGGATTAGGCGAGAGGCCACTCGTATCCACTTGGAGGATGTGTGGGGATTCATACATCCCAAGGAGTGTTGAAACCAAAATTACACAATAGTATATAAGAGCGTGCTAAACAAAAATGGACACGAGGAGCCAGTTGGAATAGGTGGGTGGCCACCAATATCTACCTAGATCAATTGAGGAGTTCTTGGAGATGAAAAATGTCTTTTAATTCCATGAGTTTCAAAAAACTTATTGAACTCATATGAAGTAAACTCCCCTCCATTGTCTGATCTTAAGCACTTAATTTTGAGATCAACCTCATTTTCAACATGTTCTTTTCTCAGAGTAAGTATCCCACCCCACCAGTGTTTAACATGGGGAAAGACCTTGAGGACTGCAAAAGTGATCTTTTCCCTATCAGAAAAATTGTGGACCGAAAAATATCCTTTGAGAAGATTCAACCATTTATCTAAAGCATATGCATCTATCAGTCCTTCAAATAATGGAATATAAAAATTTATTTGTACCTTGAATGGGGTTTCATGGACGCTTGATGAAGATGCTTCTCCTATGGGCAATCGTAGAAGGATCTGCATGAAGTTGTCCATCATTTCATTCCTTTATCGCGTGAGGACTTCCTCGAGCAACATGTTAATAGGATCTCCTGCCCCATCATCTTTATTTTCATCTCCCATGGTTTTTTTTCGGGCTCAACACAATCGATCTGGTAATGGATTGATTGGTTCAAGTGCCAATTTCTTGTATCCAGACCTTGTCGGGGACATGCACGAAGAAAAATAAATGAAGAGCATAATTCTTTGATACCACTGATCTGGATTTAAGAGCGGAACGAACTGATTAAAAGAACGAATACAATGAACACAAAGATAGGAAGAATAACACAAATATACAGTGAAAAATATCTTCTATTAAATAATGAAATAGCTGAAACTGTAAAACTGCAGAACTGAAACTTGCTCGAATGGTGGTAGCTATCTCTGAGAAGAGATGTGGTTGCTATGCACTTCCTTCTGAGAAGAATCGATTACAATGAGGCTCTAGAGGACCTTTTCATATTACTCATGAATTCAAAAACCCTATACATCCAGAAACCTAACTCTAGAAGGTGAAACGCCAAAAGTCATGTGGGCCCTATGGGTATGTTGGTGTAATTTGGTACCTCAAATTCCTAAGGTCGTAACTTTTGCATACGGCCTCCGTTTTAGGTACAGGATAGCCCGTTGGAAAGATATTTCAGAGAGCTACACATTCCATCATCAAAATCTGACTCCATGTATAGTTTGACTATGGAGAGACAAAAAAAAACATTTAGGGCCCCAAAACAACCTCGGAAGTACAACAAGATGTGTTGACATGACAACATATAAAATTATCTAGTTGGACTAGGCAAGAGGCAACCCGTATCCACATGGAGGATGTGTGGGGATTTAGACATCCCCAGGAATTTTGAAACCACAATTATAAAGCAGTACAGAAGAACGTGCTAAACAAAAACGGACATGAGGAGCCAGTTGGAATAGGTGGGTGGCCACCAATATCGACTTGGATCAATTGAGGAGTTCTTGGAGTTGAAAAATGTCTTTTAATTCCATGAGTTTCAAAAAAATTATTGAACTCATTTGAAGTAAACTCCCCTCTGTTTTCTGATCTTAAGCACTTAATTTTGAGATCAGTCTCATTTTCAACATGTTCTTTGAAAGTCTTGATTTGTTGAAAGCTTTTGATTTCTCTTTGAGAAAGGATACCCAAGTCATCCTTGTATAGTCATCTATGACTAAAATTAAGTAATGTTCACCTTTCATGCTTTTAGTTCTTGTTGGACCACAAAGGTGAGTGTGAACAAGTTCTAATGGTTTAGATGTAGAGTATTCTTTTGTCTTGAATATTACTCTTGTCTTCTTTCCATGTTGGCAGTGTCTACAAACAGAGTTTGAAGGTTTAATAATATTTGGCATATCTCTCACAACTTCCTTTTATTGATGTTTATTAAATTTTCAAAACCAATATGTCCCATCTATTCCATAGCTAACTTTCATCTATTTGGCTCATGCAACATTTTTTTCCTTCTTCTATGTTTAATATATAAACATTACTTGGTGTCCTTGGTGTAACAACCATTAGTTTTCCTGAGTATGTGTCCTTGATCACAAGTTTGACTCACTGAGAAGATTAGGCTTCAAATTTTCAACAAATAGCACATTTTCTACTTTAGCTTTATTATTTCCTAGACTAACTATGCCCTTTCCAAGTATCTTGGCAGAGACATTATCTCTAAATGCAACACTTCATTTTTCTTTCTTTTTTCAGACTGAGAAATTTGCTTGATCTCCAGTCACATGTTTTGAACATCCACTGTCAACATACCATTGACTCCTTTTGTATTTATCATATAAGCCTACCTTACACTCTATTTCCTTTTCTTCCATTTGGTTTTATTTCAATGCCTTATTATGCTTTGCTTCTTGAATTTCGAAAGTTTTTATGGGAAGCTTTGGTAGTCTACAATCACTAGATTTGTGACCATAATTGTTGCATTTGTGGCATTCAACATTGTAAATTTGCAGTGGAGAGAATGAATTTTAGTTTCTATTCTCTTGATTATTATTATTCTTTTTGTTCTTATAACCATATCTTTTAACAATTTTATGATTGTATTGTCCATAATCTCTACAATGTAATGCTTTATTCCCAAAATTATTGCAAGAGAAACAATAGCCAAGAAAGAGAAGTTGATACCTTTTTGGGGCAGTTCTTATTGTAATTGTATTCTTTATATATTCATTTTCTTTTGAAGGGAGAGCAGATTTATGTTGATTAGAATCAGTCTTTAGTTTGATTTCTTTCGTTTTGAAAGAGATTTGAAGGGCAATTGCATAACTTTTTGGATTTTTGTCGGATTCTTGAGATGTAGAGTTAGATCATTTGACATAATTCTTTTGATCATGTCCCAGTCCTGTCTTATTGTTCGATGATCTTTGAATGTTAAGAATATCATCCAACATTTTTGAACTGTTTTCAAATTTTGATTGCTTCTTTTCTTTCTCAAGTTCCCCTTTTAGAAGGATAATTTCATTTTTCATAGTATTGTTGTTTTTCATTGAGTTGATTTAAAATGAATTCTTCTATTCTTTTAGCTTCTTGGAGTTGAGTCTTTAAATCAATAATTATTTTCTCTGTTTTCTTGAGGGTTTTTGAAACTTCCTTTTCTCTTGATTTTTGTTCTTCTTCATATTCTAGTAGTTGTTCTCTTAATGATTTGTTCTTATTTTTATATTTTCTTAGTTCTTCAAGAGAACTAATAAGTTATTATTCAAGGTCTACTTATCCTTGAACTTCAAAGTTTCCTTCATTTTCATTTGGAGTTTCCATGCCTATAAATAGAAGTTATGTTTCCTCATCTTCACTCATGTAAGATGATCTACTGTCTTCTTTGGAGTAGAAGTTTTTCTTTTTCTTGTAGAATTTATTTTTGTATTGGGATTTATCCTTTTTATGATATTTATGGTTGTAAGCTTCTTCATAATCATTAGCCTCTTGTTTGGGATAGGGACATTTGTTAGTAAAGTGTCCAACTTTTCCATAGTTGAAGCATTTGAAAGGTAACCTCTCTTTGTATTTTCCAGACCCTTTCTTGAGTTTCCTTATAAAGTTGGCCTCTTCTTCATCTGATATATATGAGTGATTTTCATTTTGGAACATGCTCATGGTTCTTTGTTTCTTTCGATTATTTGAAATTTGTTTATTTTTTTGATGACTTTTCTTTCCCGATTCTCATTTCATAGGCTATAAGAATCCCATGAAGTTCATCCATTGTAAGGTTGTCAAGGTATTCTCGATCTTCCAAGGTAGAAACCTTGGCATCATATCTCATTGGTAGTGATATCAACACCTTTTGGACACTAGTCTTGTGTTTTAGCTCTTCTCCCAACACTATGATTGAATTGACTATTTTATCCACTCTTTGAAAATATTCTACAATGTTTTCTTCCTCTTTCATCTTCAAACTCTCAAACTGCCCTCTGTATGTTTGAATTTTTTCTTGATTAACTTTGTCATCTCCTTCATAGATGACTTTAAGTTTGTCCCAAACTTATTTTGTTGATTTACAATGCATCACTTTTACAAATATGGGGTTTGCTAATCCACCTAGAATTTCATTAACAACCCTTGAATTACCATTGCAGAGTTTCTTTGCAACAACATCTGAAGGTGCAGTATAACCATTTACCACCAGATAGACAAACACCACATCTAAGAGCTATCAGATAATTTTTCATCCTTATAATCCAAAATGCATAATCATTTCCTTTCAACAATGGTGCTCCATTGGAGGACATTCCTTCTTGTTGATCCATTGGATTTCTCAGAATATTCCTTCAAGTGGTTAGACTATGGTGAAGGAACCTGCTCTAATACAAATTGTTGAAATGTTGTTCAATACTAAGAGGGGGAGGTGAATCAATATTGATTTTTTTTTCTCAAACTAAATTAATTATTTATTATTTTATAACAATTTATCAACAAGAATGTACATAACTCTAATTTAAATTTAACAATAATAAAAAATATATTTCATTTTTGTAAGAGACACCAATATCTCTTATTTTGAGAACCAACTCAAGGAGATACAATTCCCCTATTTTCTAGGCACTAACTCCCTCTAGATCAGGCTCCAACCTATAGAGGAATCCAGTCCTCTTTTTTTAAAGAACCAAATTGAGGAAGCACGAGCTCCCTGTAGATCAAACTCCAACCTTTAGAGGACTCCACTCTTGTTTTCAAGCACCAACTCCCTATTTCAGGCTTCAACCTGTAGAGGAATTCAATTCTCCCTTGCTCCTCACTTCCACCCTCACTTCATGTGAATGTTTTGTGTTCTTCCTTGGACTCTGTCTATGTTTTGATCTTCTGAATTAGACCACAGAGACATATTCCTTCCACCATTTTTTCTGGTTTATACAGTCCTTCAATGGGTATAAAATTTGAACCATTGTGTCTTTTAATAATGTATCATTGCACCTCTTCATTTTTTAATAATATATATTTTTTTAATAACAACTTTCTTCCTTATTATTTATTATTTTTCTTCTTCAATATCTTTTTAAATTAAGAATCATATTCTCAATTCGCACTAGTAAGCCATGCACTTTTCTTGAAGTATTTTCCTTTCTATGGTTATTATATTAACACCTTTGTAGCCCCGACGCTAATTTCTTTACTCCATAGGATTGACGTTTGTGACCAACAACTTTATTAATATGTATGGGATTACTACTTACCACTTGTGGTATCCCTTTTAGTGGCAGGGGTGATCAAAATGGTTTTAGAAACCCGCTATTGGGGTATCTTCATTCATAGGATGCTACCACATGTATACCGTGGTAATTTACAAACCACATACGTGGATGCCAACCTTGTCATTAACCTCTTCTCTCTTCGGCAATGCGCGCTACATCTCCACCGTAGATCTATCATCCCAATGAACAGTTAGATCTGAACCTCCCATAATATTTATTACACCTTGATCCGATGGTTGGGTTTTAATCAAGTGTTGAGTGGATGATCCTGGCCTTCCTAGGCACTTTATATAGATCCATAGTTTGGATTTAATCAACCGTTGAGTGGATGGTCCTCATTCATTTAAAACATGGAATTTACTTAGATTATTTTATGTGATGGGTTTGTAGACTTGTGGAATCACATGTCTTCCTTTTCATTACTTATCTTGAAATTTAATTAAATCGATAGTTCAGATATAATCAAGTGTTGAGTAGATGGCCCTGGTTTATCTAGGCACTTTAGTCAAATATACGGTTTGGATTTAATCAACTGTTGAGTGGATGGTTCTCAGTCCTTTCAAACATGGACTTTTACTTAGAATTATTTTATGTGATGGGTTAGTAGGCTCTCAGAATCGTGGACTCACATGTCTTCTCAAGTGTCATCAAAATGCACGCCCAACTTCCATTACCTCCATAATGTACAATACTTAGAAAATTTTAAGTGATATTGATAGAATATGATACTTAGCCATTTTTTGGTTACTCAATGGACTCACAGAAAGATATCTGAGCCATCTAATTGTGATTTCATTTTGATCAAACGATCAACATTGTTTCTTTGTTCTTTATCATCCGATCATGCTCTTATTTTGATCCAACGATCAACATTGTTCTTCATTCTTTATCGTCCGATCGTGCTCTTATTTTGATCCAATGATCAACATTGTTCTTTGTTCTTTACTATTGATTCCTGCAACTGGTATAGACAAATAATTTTTTGGATGTTAAATCCATATTAACCCTTGTTGACATCAATGACAACATAACACCATGTCCAACAACCATGGAGAAGGTAGTCTTAAGATAACATGAATCCTCCTCTACTCCTATTTTAGTCCCAACTATAATATGTTTCTTTCCCTTTCCATTATTATTTAATAGACACTAGCTCATATAATGTCCCATATCATGACATGATAAACTCATCACCTTACTGAAATCCTTCTTTCTTGTCCATATTACTTTCTTATCCTTGCATCCTTTCTTTCTACCCTTCTTTTTCTTGTCAATGAGAGAAATCATATCTAGCTACAAGCAAACTATAATATGAAAGTATGTCCACACATGTGAATCACTCCTCCTACAAGTGATACATGTCAAGATCCATGGTGAAGATGATCCATAAGAAAGGCTCCATGGCAAGGGCACTCAGCCAAGGTCCAACTCTCCTCCAAATTATCCAATGGTCCAATGCCTCTCCAAGTCAATGTGCCATCCTTAGGTCCATAGACCTACAAGTTCACTCTCTCAACCCAAACATCTTCAATTTAAGTGCAAGCCTCTATGTAAGCATCCAAGAAACCATGTCAGAGAGTTTCACCTCTAGTCTCATCTCAATCCATTTTATTGCATCACTTAATTCTACATTGGACAAATTGTTGCCCATAGAACTAGAATCTGTATTGACATCATACCTACTAACTACCACTAAAAAAACCCTACCCCTTAGAATTAATCATTTCCATGAAATTCCCTCCAATAAATACACCCACTATCAAGGATGATTAGCTTGACACATAGTAGAGTAGATGTGAGAAACAAAGCCAATTGTGGTGGTGCATTATCCTTGACATGTTGTTACCCTTCCACACATGGTATGGGTAATGAAAAATCCACGAGGTTTAATTGTGGTCATTGATGGTCTGAACAAAATATAGAGACCACTTGCTACAAGTTTCACACAGACTCACACAAGATGTCACACAACTTACTCAACCCAAATGAATAGACCTCACATGTAAGTGAAACTAGAGTAGTGGCTCTCATACCACTTGGAGAAAAAACATATATATAAACTTATCTATCGATTTATTAGTTTCCAAATAATGGTTACACTCATTCACATGCACACTTATTTCTACACATAGTGAATAGAGTTGTGACCCTTTATAAACAATGGAACATAGAATAGGGTTATTACTTTGGTTTAATTACCTAAATTACTCTAATTGGATATGATATGGATACCATATAGGTGTGGTGGTTTGATGATCCATTAATGGAGCTATATTTTGAGAAGCTTTGTGAGTTGTAGGTGTTTCTCATAGCACTTGAACATGAGAAGCTTCATCTAAGGAACTTTCGTTTAGGTTAGCTGTGAACCAAGAATGGGTATAGATGTCTAACCAAGGTTAAAGGATGCATTAATGGTATTATATAGTCTGAGAAGATTCATGGGTTGTATATTGTTTTTATGGTAGTTGATCTTGAGAATACTTATTTAGGGAATAAGGCCATTTTTGTCCACCCTTGACCTCGGTTAGACCTTGAGACATATTCTTGGTTCACAACTAACCTATTGATGGCGTCTATATCCCACTTAGAGGTGAATGATATGCTACAAAGGTCATATGTGTTGGTTTGAGGACTCATCCATGGTGCTTAAGATTGAGAGTAAATTCTTAGCACTAGAGGTTCTTCTTTCCCTCCCCTAACTATGGTTAGGGACTTGAGACCCATCCATGATTCCCAAGACCTTGTAATTGTGCCCATATTCAACTTGGATGTTAAACATTTAGGGAAGAAGGCTCATGTCATGGTTTCTAAGTCTTGTTCATGGTGCTTGAGCTCAATAAATTTCAATTAGGGATTAAGACCATTATTTCCTCTCTAAGCATGTTTATGCCTCGACAGTCATTTCCACTGCACAAAACCTAGTCATGGTTCTTGTATCCTACTTGATAGCTTGCAAAGAACCACTACAGAGGAATCATGTGTTTGTTCAAGGACTCATTTAAGGTTCTTGAGCCTAAGAAGATTTAACAACATCTAGAGGCACTTTTTTTCCTTACTTGTGTTGATGTTTTGGTAGCTGCAGAAGGTATTAACCTCCACGTGTAACCTATGAATTAGAATAGAATATTCCAGAAACAAGTGCACCATTAAAAAAATGTGTGGAAACCTTAGAAGACAAGTCGATTAAGCAGAATAAATAATATTAGAATATTATCATCTAGAAAGACAAGTCGAATCCACAGGAAAAAGGTAAACATAAAATATAATTACAAGAAAGTCAAGTCGGCCCAGCCATAAACTGAACAGATTAATATAAATAGAGGACATTTTATCTCATTTGGATAACCAGTTAGAGCGCAAGTCTTGTGGAGAGATGTAGTTGCAACTGCAACTACAACTACAAGGAGGAATAAGGGCGTATGGTGATCTCTTGGGTCTTGGTTTCTCTCTAGCACTATCAAGTGATATTCTTGGTGATTCTCTTGGTGATACTCTTAGTGATATTCTTGTTAAGTATGGCACACGTTTGAAAGAGTAGTGCAGCTACAACTGCTGTAGTTGTGTATGGTACTTGTTCTGTGGATATGAAGACTCTCTCTCTTGTGCACTACCCTTGGATAAGGAGCGATCTACTTGTCTTGAGTTGTTATTGCAGTTAGCAGCTAAGTTTTATCTGTCGGTTCTGAAGTAGGCTTGCTAGAATTATTCTAAGTAAAGCTTAGTGTGCTTGAGGGTGGCATATGTGAATGCCTATGGTTGGGTGAAAATGATGTGACATTGTCTATCGTTAAACGAGCATACCAAAATTTCAACACCTTGACCATGGCCAAGGCCTTGTGACCCATCCTCAATGCGAAAAACATTGTAATTGTGTTCATATCCAACTCCAATGCTAGAGACTCTCTGTAAAGGGATCATGTTGTGGTTTGTAGTTGTTGTTCCTGGTGATTGAGCCCAGAAATATATGTTTAGGGCCTAAGGACCAAGTGTTCCCCCTTAATCGTGGCGCTTGAGCTCTAGAAGATTCATTTAGAGCTTAAACCCATTGTCCTCCAAAACCATTTTTAGGCCTTAAGATCAATTTGTTTTAAATATATATATATATATATATATATATATATATATATATATATATATAATTGAATTAAAAATTTTATATATTTTTTTATTACATTAAATAAAAAATTAAATGAAATTATTATTATTTTTTTAAAATCTATTTTTTTATATCATTTTAATAAATATATATAATTAAATTAATATTCCTTTATATACACAACATTTTATATTACATTTTCATTATATCAATTATAATTTAATTTTTTAATTAATATTCATATTAAAAAAACCAGATTTAAACTAGAGATTTTATCTTCTAGCGACATTAAATCGCATGGAAGATTTACATTCAAAGTTGTAGAGGAATGTATTGTGGACGTTTCTACACACCATACATGAGACGGATGATTTCTTAAATACTCACATGAAAATGCAAGCGCATCTGTCACATTGCTATTCTCATCAAGTTTTCTTACATAAATATTCGTTCCGAAAATATTGATATTCATTCTTTTCACCCATTCTTAATTTTAATTTTAAGGCTTTGGTTAGCTGTTCGTTAAAAGAATTCTTAATTTTTTTTGTTATTTATAAAGAAATTTATTCATTATGTCTAAAAATTTTCAAGATACTCATTTTAATTTTTTTGTTATTTAGAAAGAAATTTATTCATTATGTCTAAATTTATTTTCAAGATACTCAGATTTTATAGAAATAATTATTTAAATCTACAAATCTAACAATTTCCAACAATTTCTTGTTAAATTATGGATAAATATTTCATAATTTTTTTTTTTAAATCTTTAACATACAATTAATTTTAAATGACCGCTGCTAAAACAGAATCTACTTTCATCTTTTGGCTTTATAGTTGCCGGAACAGTGTCAACAGTACAAAACTTTCAGGCGAGACTAGTCCTCGCTAGCAATGAGGTTTAGCTAAGGCCATGAAAAGTAATGCCGATTATGTTATTTTATCTCAGGAACTTCTAACAGACATTTAAAAAGAAATATTTCCATCAGTCCACTAAATTCCCAAATTGGACACCAGGATAAGCTTTCTACCTCTTTGAAGATCTATTTTAAATATAGGGTTCCACAGTCTCTGGCATTCAGATCAACAACAGAATTTTACAAAATAGCAAACGATCATGAATGCCGTCATATGGAATAGCACGATTGATACAAAACGAGAATTCATACGTGCCTCGGGGGTTTCGAGCCCACCAAGTGCCAAGCAAAGGACTGCGAACCTCAAATTAAATTTCGATGGCCTTTAGTGCTTTTCTAGGGTTTAGGGAGCCCGCAGACACCCCAGGCTTCACGGCAGACAAAGACAAATCCTGGACCTGATAATGCTCATCTTGCCCAGGCCCGTGGTCGAAATTGAGCTTGTAACTCGGAGGATCATACTGGAATCTTGAGGGTCTTGGATTGTAAATTGTTTTTCCGTCTGCCTTGAACTTGCGAACGAGGTATTTCAATTTGAGCCTGCTACGGCTGCTTCCGGCATCGTCCATAACGGATCCCGGCCATTCTCCAGCCCGTCTGACGCTGTCCCAACCCTTGCGCCACCACTTCTGAGAATCTCCTTCCACTGAATCTGCACCTGGGCTCGATCGCTTGAGCTTCTGAAAGCATAAGGTCCGAAGTAGGGAGCGTTCGTCGTCCGAGCCGTAAAAAAAGCTGGAGAAGAGGAGACCTGCGACTGTGGGGTTTCGAGGGCGGATGCCGGCTTCGTCCATCTCTGCTGCGGAATTCTAACAGCGACGGCGACAAATTGATGAGAGATTCAGCGGGAACCTGGAGTTATGTAGAAAATGGGCGGAGGAAGATGGTATTCTTGGTAAACGATCAATTTGTATATAGAATACTATTATTTTTATTAGAAAAGCAATATGTTAAAATAGATAAATTAATTATATTTTTTCAAAATATAAATAATCGATATTAATTTAATAACTCATAAACAGAATAATAACTTTATTTAAAAACTATAAGACCATATATAAAGTAAGTACCAAAGTGAATAAAATTAAAGAAAATAAAAAGCTAAAGCTAAAGCTTACGGAACAAGAATAGAGGAAGACCTCAAAAAGAATCTAGACAACAAATAAAGATAAAAAAAGAAATTGCAGCATGGAGTTGTTGAAAAAGAAACATTGTAAATTAGATATATATTAAAGAAAGATTAATAAAAAGGAAGTTCAAGACAAACGTAATTAATTTGAATTTTTTTAGGATTTTAAAATAATAAGTAAATAAGGTCGGTTAAATTTAAAGCCTACTTTAAAATCATTTATGTGATCGAATTTTAGTAAAACCCATAAAAATACCACTAAACCACTATGAAGGGGTAGCTTTTTTAAATTAGCTTTAATACAAGTGACCTAACATCAAACTTATTGCATACAAAAATGCAACCACTGAATTACCATTTACTTAAGCGTTCGAGTATAAAGTAGGAGCACAAACGGATATGCCTTCCAAAGTGGTAGGGTCCATAGAATAAAATAAAGTATTTCGCCATCTCTGGTTAAAGGTATGATCAACCTTTAAAGAAAACGTGAAATCCGTAAATCTATATAATTCCAAATATGATGTCCACATAAGCATTTTTTTTTTTAGTTGTTTTCTTTACGATATTATATTTTTATGGTGTAAAAATTCGTTGATAAAATGTGTAATATTTTAGTGGAAGTTGTGTGTTGGATATATGAGTGTAGATGTAATATTTAAATAAATTATAAATTATAAAAGTTATTAGTCTTTCTTATAGGCATATTATAGGCATAGAGGGACTATAGCGATTGACTATATATTAGTTTGTCTTTTGATCCGAAATATTTACACAATACCTATTGTTGTAGCTATGGAATTAAAAGCATATATTTTTATATAATAAAAACTAACATATATGTACTGATCTGATTGGATAAGAGATTGGAGGTCTTATTGCCGGCTTTGCTATTCCCAATGTACTATATGGCAACATATCCAAACTTTTTCTCGTAGACAGTATTTTTTAATCATATATTTTTCCTCTATTTGCTTGAAGGTCGATTAATGCTAGCATTAGTTTGAATGTTTGTATTAGCATTTTCTGCTAGCCGAATATATCCGTAAGTTTTGATATGTACTAAGCATATTGAAATGTTTTGATATCCAAGCTTTGTAGTGATTGAGAATTCCAAAGTTTATAGCGTCTTTGGTGGATGTATATTTGTTGAAATGTATTGACACTTATTCCAAGATGCCTCAATAGACCTGACATCGTAAATGTTTACATGACGTAACATCCTCCAACACCCCTGACCACTTAAATGTTTGTATACCACGAGGTCCTTAGACAGCCTGACAGTCTTAAATGTTTATGTAAATACGCTTCTCGGAGTACATTTTTCCTCAAAATTTTCTATACAGTTACAGTGAATTTGCATAGTCTTGTTTGTCCACCGCCAATTCAATAACCATTGTATGTTTCATCCTTGTTTTGCCATTGAAGCTACATACATTGTTTACTGGTTCGGTGAGTGCTTCTTCTTCGCTATTTTGTCGGTTGTTGCCATTGTATGTTTCATCCTCATAATCCTTGAAGCTACATACATTGTTTATTGATTCGGTGAGTGCTTCTTCTTCGTTGGTTTGTCAGTTGTTGCTTGTTGTTGTTTCGCTCGCGATTCGACTTGCGCTTCTGCATTTCATCATTTTAGAGTAAGTTTCGATGCCATAGTTTCATTTTGTATTCCTTATTTGTTGTTCAGTGTTTGTAGTTTGTAAGTAAGAATGTTTGTTTATTTGCAGTCGCATGTTCCTTGTATGTTTCTGGTTCCTTCTGTGCTTGGACTGCAGTTTTGTAATCGTTGTAGATACATATGTTGTTCACTGGCTCGGTGGTTCTTGCTGGTTCATTGGTTCATGGGTTGCTGGTTCTGTTTGTTTGGCTGGGGTTTGCGCTTTGGGGCTCTCGTGGTGCAGTTCGGCCTTTCCGTGCTTTCTCGCTGGTTTGGTCCTTGTTGTTTTCTTTTGTTTGATTCGGCCTTGCAGGGTTGGGGTGCAGCGACGGTGGTTGGAGTTTTTTTTTTTTTTTTGGATTATTATTGTTTTTGGGGGGAGCTTTACGGTGTTCATCCACTGCACCCATGAGTCGACATGCAGTTGTGTTATTTTCCATGTCTATTGAGGCCAATATATGTTATTTTGTGATATTTTGTTGGTGCTCTAGTCCTGCCATGAAAGAAAATAGTTGCATGCAAAATTGTTCGAGGATTACATGTGAAGTTACAATATCTGTTGTTTTTTTGTTGGAATAAAGCATATGTATGCAGGCTACATTTATAAACCATGTATGTTCAGATGTGTGGATATGACATTACATGTTCTTTCTCCTCTACATAGACTGGTGTGTGCACAATACAATTTGTGTTGTTTTTGAGATATGATATGTGCAACAAAGATTTTGCAAGATTATATTTTGATGTCTGGAAGCATGTCTAGGTAGTTTGCCACAGAAAAATGAGAACTTGTATCGTGGGCACAACAGTCTGTGTAGAGGATAAAGAACATGGATAAAGGGCACATCTGGATAAATTTCCAGGGAAAACCAGAAATCGTTTAGCTGCGGCCATGTAATTGCGTGATATTTTGTGCCTTGTAATATATTTTGGGCAGGGAAAAAAAATCTACACGTTTATAGCCATGGATAGAGAAACACAAAGGTTCATGTTTCTGCCTTTCTAGACTGTTCGTTGCGTCAGTTTTGTTGTATGTACAAATTGTTTGTTCTCTGGTGAATACCAACTTCCATTGATGTTCATTAAATTTTGTGTGTTCCCACATTCAAACAAACAGAGTAGCTGGAGAAAACGAGGGAGTCTTGACTACATCGGCTGAAGAGGATATAGAAAGGTGCATTCTTGTACTGTTGTTTCATATTGCGCTCTTTTGTATTTCATTTATGGTCTGTATATGTGTTAAACTAGTTGCGTACCTTCCTACATGGTAAGTTATCTTGATTACATGTGTTCCTTCCTGCATACTAAGCTAGTTCATGTTTGTTGTGTTTGTGTTGCATTGTTGCATTTAAACAAACATAATGGTTGGACAGGACGAAGGACTCTTTGGTGGGTAAATAGACCTGTTTCTCTTTCTTTTAGATGTTTGTCTTCATACTAACTTGCCTTTGTGTCTATTGCATCTTCGACGTTGCTGCCTTGGAAAAATAGGTTGCTTGGACATGGAGATGAATTGTTATGTGCAACAACAGAGGGTTCTGTGATACAATCTTGTAAAAGGTATACCAAGTGAGATGGTAAATTAAATATACAAACCAGGTGGGGGCATATAATATTAGACTTGAAAATGATGACTTCGCAGTAATGGGCCTTTCTGCACTCCCTATTTCTATTTTTTCTATTTTCTATTATCCATTTTATTTTATAATTCATCTGCCTAGTGTGCTTTCTGAAAATTCATTCGTGCGTCGGTTGGCGAACTAACGGATTGACATATGTGGTCCTGCTTCTACCTTATTCCATAGTTACCCACTTTCTCGATTGCGGGTGCCAGGTTGGCAGGTTGAATATTCCTCCCATGGATTTCGGGGGTCCGCGATATACAGATTGGCCATGGTGCCCCGTGCTCACACCCTGTTTACTGTTAAACATTTGTCGAGTTAAAAAATTCAGATGCATACAGTTTTACGATTATTTGGTCCTTCTGATGGAAAATATACAATGCATATGCTTGTTTAGTCCTGATGTTCATCTGCACATGCTTGCATCATAAAAGGTTGGACTAGTGACACAGGTATGAGCAGTCAGTCATCCCAGACATTGACAGACCGACAAGGCCAAAGGTAAATATGCATACGCTCTTCTCTTACTATGTTTTCTAAACAAATTTCTTGGCCCATATATTCATCTATGGCATGGCAGATATGCTGATGTCATATGCAATACATGGTTTGCAGCTCGCAAAAAGTATCAACTAGTACAAGCGAGACGCTGAACGTCCTGCATGTTCCACAGATTAAGAGGTGTGGTTGTGAAACTCTGGCTCCATAGTTCATCAAAACTATGCGTGTATTTGTAGCACACTACCATTCACTTTAGTTTTCCTATTCAAAAAATGTCATCAGGTCTAGAGTTGTGACATCCAAAGTACTGTAAATAGAGGTCTTGAACAACCGCCAAACTATACAAGTGTTTGTCGGGGACATAAATGGTTGTCTATAACACCTACTTGGACAAGGCAAACACAAGTAGATCCATAATGCATGCTGACATGACAGACAAGGACGCCATGATGACAGTGTCACTAACTGTTCCTCCACAACTTGTCCAAAAACATGTAAAAAAGATATTGTCGCGTAATGGGATATCCATTACAAATTTTAATATATTTCCCAAAACAGTATATGACCGTGGTGATTTCGATCGAATTATTTCTCTCAAAGAAACAAACATTGTGGAAAAAATTCTCGCTGTTTGTTTAGAATGTCGTTTCATCCCAAACTCGACTATCAGCCAGCTTGCACAAAGCACTGATATTTACGCAATCAGAATGATTGGGGCTGCTATCACACTAGTGAGAAAATTTGGCTCGCAACACATTCTCCATATAAAGGATGGAGAGTCGGACAACGACAAGGCAATGGTACCACTTTTCATATTTAGTTTTGTCCTTTACTTTCGCATCTGCATGTATGTCAGATAAGTTACACAAATATTGCATTGTTCCATGTTGAAACTACAATTGTTCGATACGTATTCAGATTTGTTTTCGTCAATGGAACAACAATTGCATAGAGGGCAGATTCCACTTATGCTATTCAAACATATAACAAATAAGAGGGATGCTAGAGAAAGGATCTTTCGGACAATCCAGACAACGTTTGTAAAAAGGTTGCGAGCAGATATAGTAGAGGACATGAAGAAACTAGCTATATCAACAACTGTTGTGCGTATAAATCCACAAAATCATCACCACGTTGCGTATAGAAATAAACTTCAACAAATTTTTGTGCCTGTTTAATTTATTTTTTTTTTTAAAGGGGAGGGGGGGTGTGGTTGTGTATTATATTGTTCAATGTATTAATCCCTTTGCTCGCGTTCCCAGGTTGAAGGTTTTTTAGTTGCAGCCAATGTGTACTCGACCCCCTTTGAGCCTGTATGTGAAAAATGCAACTCCATTGCTTCTGCCTCCGCTTTGATAAGTGATGATATGATTGATTGTCTGCGATGCAGTGAAAAATGTCCATATATATATGGGCATTGCATCATTGTTTCTATATGAATCATGGGAAACACAACCATGCATTGTACGGTTAAGCAACCTCTATTACAAAATGTGCTTCCTGAGTTGGCAGAGTTGTCGTATGAAACTTATCTAGAGAAAAAGGCAAGCAATGTCTACATGCTGCGGCAGCTTCGAATACACAACAAATTCACCTTAAATGAATAAAATGCAATTTTTCATATCAGCTGAAGAAGGGGAATATATATATATATATATATATATATATCAAACTTTGGCAGGAAACGAAAATACCTCATGTGTCTCTGTAATATTTGTTCAATATCCAGATGAATGTTTGTTGGAATTGACCCATATCTCTTTAATCCCCATATATTGCATGGCCCCGATTATTTTCTACTGGGAACATATACCAGATGCAAGAGAAAACGAATGCAGTGACGTCTTTTCTTTGTATATCAATTTGTTTGGTGCAAAGGTCGATGGGTTATGCTCTATGGAACCTTCTGGGAACTTGCTTGTGGCCTGTTTAAAGTATGGTTGGTTCTTGGTTATCTGTTTTGTTTGTCAATTTGTATACTGTGGAACTCCAACTATTCTTTGGAGGACACAGAACAATGTAATTGAATTTTTTAGCCAGTTGGCCCGTAGATCCGCCTGATAATTTCTATGGCACTGTGACACAAATGTACTATGTGGCTTGCTTTTGCAGATTTCCTTGATTGATGAACTTGGTCAAATTTTTGTTCTGAAATAATTTGAAATCAACGAATATATAGTGCGTGAAGTGAAATTGTCCTATCATAGCAACAAGAGGCTTTTAAAATTCAAATTGGTCGTTGTTTTGGCATTTTTGCTTATTCAATGAACTTGGTAAAATTAATATCCTGGAATAATTTGAAATCAACGAATATATATTGTGCGGAGTGCAATTGCGCTATCATATGAACAAGAGGGCCTTAAAATTCAAATTGGTCCTTGTTATGCTTGTGGTGATAGAATTTAAAAAAAAATAAAAATTGTTTCCTTCATTTTAAAAAAAATAAGTGATTTAACATCCTTTAATAATTTAATGTAATTCACTTGTACAATATCAATAGTTAATATTAATAATTTAGTATTTGAAAATAATGTTTTTAGATAAATTTAGATAGGATGAACATCCCTAAACAATTTCAATCTTGAACCCACCAGACGTGGAGTTTGCAAGTCTGCCTCTCAATTTGTATATCACAGAATTCTAGGTGATATTTGTAGGACACAGAACAAAAGATGATCAAATTTCAGCCCGCCAGGCCAAGAACCTGTGATCCAAAAAGTGCCCAAGTATGGAATGAGGGATCCACATATGCTGTATAAAATATCTTGTCCATACTTTCTAAAAATACATGTTTACTATGTATTGCTCATTTGTCGGAAAACTTTTATATCAGTCACCTGACCAGATTGTACAAACTTTCTCGTCTAATTAAATTCTGCAATATCAAAATTTAGTATTGAAAATAATGTTTTTAGATATGTTAGATAGTTGATAGGGATTAGCATCTGTAAACAATGGCAAACTTGAACCCTCCAGCCCTCAATTCCATCTGTCAATCTGTATATCACGGAACTCCGAGTGTTATTTGGAGGACACAGAACAATGAAATTGCAATGTTGAGCCAACCAGCTCGTAGGTCCTCTTGTCAATTTGTATATCGTGGAATTGTGAGTGGTATTTGTACAACACATAACAATAGAGGCCCAATTTTCAGCCTGCCAGCCCCAGAGCCCTCGATAAAAAAAATGGCTAAATATGGAATTCATACGGGATCGCTACCAATTTGTATATCACGAAAGTCTGGGTGTTATTTGTAGGGCATGAAACAATGAAACTTCTATTTTCATCCCACTAGGCCGTGAACCCGCAATACAAAAAGTGACTAAGTATGGAATAAGGAATCTGCATATGCTGTATAAAATCTCATGTCCATACTTTATAAAAGTACACGTTTATTATGTATTGCTTGTTTGTCGGAAAACTTTTATTTCAGTCGATCCACCAAAATGGACAAACTTTGTCGCCTACTTAAATTCTGCAATATCAATATGTAATATTAATAATTTAGTATTGAAAATAATGTTTTTAAATATGTTAGATAGTTGATAGAGATTTCCATCCGTAAATAATGGAAAATTTGAACCCGCCAACCCTCGAGTCCATCTTTCAATCTGCATATCGCAGAAGTCTGAGTGCTATTTGGGGGACACAGAGAAATGAAAGTGCAATGTTCAGCTAACCAAGCCGAGAGCCTCCAATAAAAAAAGTGGCTAAATATGGAACGAGGGATTTGCATATGCTCTATAAAATCTCTTGTCCATACTTTCTAAAAGGACATGTTTACTATGTATTGCTCGTTTGTCAAAAAACTTTTATATCAGTCGCTCGACCTGATTGTACAAACTTTCTCGTCTAATTAAATTCTGCAATATCAAAATTTAATATTAATAATTTAGTATTGAAAATAATGTTTTTAGATATGTTAGATAGTTGATAGGGATTAGCATCTGTAAATAATGACAAACTTGAACCCACCAGCCCTCAAGTCCATCTGTCAATCTGTATATCGCGGAACTCCGAGTGCTATTTGGAGGAAATAGAACAATGAAACTGCAATGTTGAGCTAGCCAACACCCAGGTCCACTTGTCAATTTGTATATTGCGTAATTGTGGGTGGTGTTTGTACAACGTGAAACAATAGAGGCCTAATTTTCATCCCGCTAGCCCCAGAGCCCCTGATAAAAAAAAATGGCTAAATATAGAATTCATATGGGGTTGCTACGGGACAACAAAAGTGCAATGTTCAACCAACCAGCCCAAGTCCGCCTATCAATTTGTATATCGCAGAAGTTTGGGTGCTATTTGTCGAGCACAGAACAATAACAACTCAATTTTCAGCCTGCCAGGCCACAAACTCGTGATCCAAAAAGTGCCTAAGTATGGAATAAGGAATCTGCATATGCTCTATAAAATCTCATGTCCATACTTTATAAAAGTACATGTTTACTATGTATTGCTCATTTGTCGGAAAATTTTTATATCAATCGGTCCAACAAAATGGACAAACTTTGTCCTCTACTTAAATTCTACAATATCAATATGTAATATTAATAATTTAGTATTGAAAATAATGTCTTTTGATATGTTGGATAGTTTATAGGGATTTCCATCCATAAACAATGACAAATTTGAACCCGACAGCCTCGTGTCCATCTATCAATCTGCATATCATGGAAGTCCGAGTGCTATTTGGAGGACATAGAACAATGAAAGTGCAATGTGTAGCCAGCCATCCCAAGAGCCCCCGATAAAATAAAGTGGCTAAATATGGAATTAATACGAGATTTCTATGGAACAATAAAAATGCAATGTTCAGCGAAGTAGCGTGCAAGTCATCCTGTCAATTTGTATATCGCAGAAGCATGGGTTCTATTTGTAAGACACAGAGCACTAGAGACTCTATTTTCAGCCTGCCAGGTCGCGAACCTGCAATTCAAAAAGTGCCTAAGTATGGAATGAGGGATCTGCATATGCTCTATAAAATCTCATGTCCATACTTTATATAGAGACTCATGTCCATAAGTCCACTTGTCAATTTGTATATCGCAGAAGTCTAGGTGTTATTTGTAGGACACAAAACAATAGATACTCATTTTTTAGCCTTCTAGGCGGCAAACCCGCGATCCAAAAAGTGCCCAAGTATGGAATGAGGGATCTGCATATGTTCTAGAACAATAAAAATGCAATGTTCAGCGAAGCAACCCATAGGTCCTCCTGTCAATTTGTATATCATGGAAGTCTAGGTGCTATTTGTAGGACACAGAACAATAGAGACTCTATTTTCAGCCCGCCAGGCCACGAACCTGCTATCCAAAAAGTGCCTAAGTATGGAATGAGGGATCCGCATATTCTATATAAAATATCATGTCCATACTTTATATAGAGACTCATCTCCGCAAGTCCTCCTATCAATTTGTATATCACGGAAGTGTAGGTGCTATTTATACGACACAAAACAATATATACTCAATTTTCAGTCCGCTAGGCCGCGAACCTGCGATCCAAAAAGTGCCCAAGTATGGAATGAGGGATTCACATATGTTCTATAAAATCTCATGTCCATACTTTATAAAAGTACATGTTTACTATGTATTGCTCATTTGTCGGAATAATTTTATATCACTCGACCAACCAGATTGTACAAACTTTCTCGTCTAATTAAATCCTACAATATCAATATTTAACAGTAATAATTTACTGTAGGTCCACTTGTGAATTTGTATATCGCCGAATTGTTGGTGCTATTTGTAGAGCATGGAACAATAGATGCCAAATGTTTTTCCCACCATCTCGAGAGCCCCTAATCCAAAAAAGTGGCTAAATATGGAAATAATACAAAATCTCTATGGGACAATAAAAGTGCAACGTTAAACCAACCAACCCGCAAGTCCGCCTGTCAATTTGTATATCGCGGAAGTGTGGGTGCTATTTGTAGGACACAGAACAATAGAGGCTCAATTTTCAGCCCGCCAGACCAAGAACCCGTAATCGAAAATGTGCCTAAGTATGGAATGAGGGATCCGCATATGCTCTAAAAAATCTCATGTCCATACTTTATAAAAGTACATGTTTACTATGTATTGTTCGTTTGTCGCAAAAATTCTAAATAACTCGCCCGACCAGATTGTACAAACTTTCTTGTCTAATAAAATTCTGCAATATCAATATGTAATATTAATAATTTAGTATTGAAAATAATGTTTTTAGATATGTTAAATAGTTGATAGGGATTGCCATCTGTAAAAAATGGCAATCTTGAACCCTCCAGCCCTCGATTCCATCTGTCAATCTGTATATCGTGGAACTCTGAGTGTTATTTGGAGGAAACAGAACAATGGAAGTGCAATATTGAGCCAACCAGCCCACAGGTCCGCTTGTCAATTTACAAATTCCGCAACATAAAAATTGACAACCGATATCTGTCACTGAGATGCAATATGACCATCGACCCTTCACATCTCTTGGGTATATCTTCTGCCATTTTTATTTTGTAACTCGCCTGACCACTTTCCATACTTTGGTATTTCTTGGAATCGGTTTCACCATCACCGCTGCCTTCGTACTTGTTTCCAGATATGCAACAATTAAGCTTTAATGCTAGTAGCCATCCTGCAGGAACCGTTAAGATTGTCATTAATGTCTGGAAACACAGAGAATATTTTTCATTACTCCGAATTAAACTAATATTTGCACACAAGTATGTTATCCTTTCCAAGTATTCATTTCAAAGGCGATGCAAATTTGTTTTTTGTGCACCGAGGGGTTGGTTCTTTTAAGAAATTTCTAATTCTTAATCTCTTTTATTCATCACCGCCACCTTCGCATTTTTTTCTAATTGTGAAATTAGTGAGCTATGATGGGGACAACTCATTCTGCACGAACCCTGGAAATTGTCATTGATCAACGAAAGGCTTGAGGAGATATTCCATTGATACACATTAAACCATAATTTGCAGAGGGTTATATTATCCCTCCCCAATTTTCTTTTCAAACATCGTCTCGAGAAAACATAAATTCTTAATAAATTCTGGTAGCAGTTCTCTCCACACAAAGTAAACACATTGGGGCATAATGGCCAGAGGTTCCAGTATTCTAGGGCATATTCTTACTATTCATCTCCCTCCACTTAGGAGAAAAAAAGGAGATGGTCCCTTGGTACACCGAGAGATATATTTCAAGCCAAAAAATTCTATGGCAACCTTGGCTGCTCAGAGAACCTGCCCGGTTTCATTTATGGCTGTCGTAGAAGTTAATGCCATGAATTTCGAGCTAGAAGAAGATGATCTGATGGACGATGATATGACAATAGATGATGGCAGTGCAGATAATCTTCCCACTCCTACGCCCAAATTGAAATCAACCATAATGAACGGAACTTCCCGACAAGGTGATGGTGGTCATGACAACACCAAAAGGAGTTTCATAAAAGAAACTGACGGTGAATGCAACAACCACTTTGCAGTGTGAAAGTAGGAATTCCGGAGTTCCAAATTAGTCCGTTCTAGGCGAAAGAGTTTCAATGTAAAGCAATGATATGTTGATTCTCCCAAAGATATATTTCAAGACAAAAAATTATTGATTAACATCTTCGAGAATCAGGTCCAAAACTCTCGCTGCTACAAGGCATTTTCCTACTAGTCATCTCCTTCTACCCATAATGGACTAATTTGGGCCTCTGGAATTGCACGTGCAAGTTGTGCTACTGAAATGTTTTGGACTATGTAGAGGCGGTTTCAGCTAAGGGCTATTCCGCTTGCCTTGCAACCATTTTCATCTTCTTCCTCTTGGGAAGCTTGTGAAAAATATCAATTTCAACATAGGATGATTCATTGAGGAGAAAACTGCAAGGATCTTTCATACTGGGGATCCCATGCCTATGTTTGTCGCAGATAAATTCAATGTTTTGGCCCGAAGAATTGGGTCCAATTTCTAAGGATAGATGTACAATACTCAGTGTTTTTCTTACTTTTTAAAATGGATTTGCTATTAAAAAATATTTGCCTTCGACTCTTCGTTGTTGCCTCTTTTCTGGGTTTAACGCATGTTCTAATTGGCATGGTTCGGTGTTCTCTTACTTCTTCGATATTGTGTTTAATTAGCTTATCTTTTCTAATATGCAACACATAACAATTATATGCCAATGTACTGTGTGAATCCACCGACTTTTTATGCAAACAAAAAATGGATTACACAGTTTCAAACCAACGTTCAATTCTATCCGTAATGCAGATAGAACATAGCAATACCAATGTACAATGTTGCAGCAAAATCATTATTCTTGTTTCTAGACATGCAATTATTAATTTTTAATGATAACAATCCAAAATGAAAGAAGTTTAATACTTGAGTTAATATGTTGCACTCATGGAAAAATGTATCAAGAACACAGTTACACCCACATGTTCCAATAAAATCTAATATTCAACAAAGAATTTGTAGACAATTAGTAGAAAATGAAGTTTAGTAGTTAATTTAATATGTTACAGTCATGGAAGAATGTATCAAGAACATAGTTACACACACACGTTGCAATAAAATCTAATCTTCAACAACGCATTTTCTGAAATTTAGTAGAACATCATGGTTTTGCAACAATGGGTCTTCTTTGAAACCAATTCACGCTTACGAAAACTGCCTTCCGCCTTTCTATTTTCCCACTCTTTTATTCCCTCTAGTTTCTCTTCCTGGTTACTTAATCATTTTTTTTCCCGAAAATGCCTTGCTCCATAGCTCCGCATCTTCACAGATTCACGCGTTTCCAACGAATGCTTCCCCTTTCTTTAAATTGACCCTCTATTGTTCCATGTCCCACAACTGGCACCAGAGTTCCGTGATATACAAATTGACAGGCGAACTTGCGCGCTGGTCGGGTCAACATTGCACTTCTACTTTTTCGTGACCTCCAAATAGCATTCGGAGCTCCGCGATATATAAATTAACAGACAAGATCTAGGGATGGGGGGATCAAGATTGCCTTAGCTAGACTTGTCGGATGCCTCACTAATAGAATGCCTCAGAGTTTTCCGATATACAAATTGATAGATGAAGCATACAAACAAGAACCATGTAAACTCACGGCTCATGTTCTTGGTCGTTGTTTTTTGTTTCCACCAAATTCACAATTCTTTCTAAGTATATATCTTGCCATGAAAATGGGATATCTATTACAGATGTGAATATATTGGTCCTTGTTTTTCCGTATTCTATACTTGGCCAAATATCTGTTTCTCTTTTCCCTAAAATTTATCTTTTTCGTCACTTATTCATTCTTTCGAAAATGTATGGCTGAGCACGTGGGCGGTCTTGTGGGTTCACAACTACACGCATGCTCTTTTATTGCGACACCAACCGAACGCTTCCCCATTCCATACCTAGAAACTTCTCCAACCGTGAATTCTCGCTAGGCGATCTCTACACTAGACTTCTGTTGTTCCATGGCCTATGAAAAGTATTGTCACTTCCACGATATACACATTTTCAACCATTATTAGATCATACCCTCTTCCGTATTATGATCCACCTATCATGCCCTCTTCTGTGGTGCACATTTTTACACTGAAAACTTTCGAGAAATACAATTTAACCATCGGGTCCTCGCATATTTAGTGGAACTATTGTCACCCCATTTTGAAGCCCGTCTGTCCGCTTTCCATACTTCACCATTTGTTCAAATTTCTTTGGCGGATCGTCAGTTTGGTGGGTTGAAGAAATATTCAGTTCGTAGTTTTTGTTTACTGTGCCCGCGCCCCTTTGCAATTAGTAGTTGGAAATTATATATAAGATCTTATTGCTATGCATGCAATTATCAATTTCCCTATTCCATACTTAGCCACTTTGCCGTAATTCTGCAAATATACAAACCGGTCGCTGAACTGCCCCATCATGATCTCTTATGTTTTACACATTTTTCACTCAAAAGTTTCGAAACATGAAATTTGACCGTGCAACACTCGGCTGTCCTGACTATCCCTGTAACCCTTTTTTGAATCCCGTCTGACTACTTTTCAGAGCTTGCCATTCTTTCCTTGCTCTCTGTCACCTTCACACTTGTCTATAATACAAGAAAATAAAAAGTTATATATATATATATACATATCTTGTTTCTAAGTATGGACTTACTAGCATTTAATTCTAACAGGTCATCATGCAGAAACCATATAGATTGTCATTGATGGGCGGAAGGATCGAGGACATCTCGTATTGATGCGCATTAAACCAAAATTTGCGGGGGGATTATATTATCCCTTCCGAGTGTTCATTTCAAATTGATGAAATCCCATTCACACGATGTGGCCTTCAACGTTCCCGAAACCTCCATTCCTTAATTTCTCTTCTCCGTACCTGCCACCTTCACATTTCTAAATATGAAATAAATAAACTTTACTGCTAACAGTTCATCATGCATCACTAATACAAATTGTCATTAATTAGTGAAAGGCTCGAGGAGATTTCCCATTCATAAGCATTTAACCAAGATTTAGCGAAAAGTTACATTATCATCTCTAACTGTTTTTTTAAACCATTATCTGCAGCAAAGCAACCTTCTCATAAACCTATGGCATCAACTCGACAACAGTTCTATGGAGATACAATGAACATATTCGGGCGTGAGGACCAGAACTTCCATTGGTCTAGGGAATTTTCTTATTACTCAACCTCTGCCGCAGAGAACCAAGTAATTTGGACCTCTTGGATTTCTCATGCAGGCTGTGTCCCTGAGGTTTTTGACTTTAAGGACCTGGTCTCTTGGTGCGCTGATAAATTTATTGCAGAGAAAATAATTTTTCCACAGTAGGACCGCTCTTCTGTTTCTTTGTCACCTCACGTCTTTCGCCAGATGCTGAAATTGTCGGAGCCAACATTGACGTTCAGAGGAGAAGATTGCAAAAAATTCCTAGCAAAGCATAATAATAGATTGGACCTCTTGCCCTTTTTTTTGGAAAACCCGAATCTAGTTCCTGAAGATATTACAAGCATGCATGTTAGTTCATTTAGAAATCCATTTCACGAAATTGCCTGGCTGTTTACAAGAATAACGGGACAGGAGTCCACAACTACTGTTTCCCACATGGCTCTTTATATTTTGTATTTCATAGTCAATGAACAAGCCATTTTTTATTGGGGCAGGTTAATTTCCCATGAAATCTCTTCCCAATTGTCAAGCTACAAAAGGGAAAATAAAGTTTATATGTCATCCTATTTAGTTTTTGCAATAACACATTTCTGTCAATTTTCGCAACTCTCTCTGTCCAAGAATGTTAACTTAGAATTCCTCTCAGTAACGTTCTGGTACTAGGCCTTGTGGAAGCACAAGGCTTCCCACTATTTTTATGAGGTTTTTAATGGCTTCCTGTCTATTTTCAAAGTTTTATTGTTAGGAGAACATGCTCCCCGCATATTTGAATGAGAAACTAGTTTTTGGACAAGAAGGGGACACTTGAAAATTCGGATAATTACACTATCATAAGGATTTTTGTCTCCAAGGAACAACTTTCTCTCCTTCCATGTCACAGTACGAACATAATTTTTGTTGTAGAAGTAGCATGTCAATACAACTACTGGTTCCATCTGTTCCAAAGGAAGAAAAAAAAATAGTTCATTCCTCTGCCTTGGAAAATAGGGGAGTTCATGTTGAAAAACGTCAACAAAATTGACGATTTCGTAGTACATTCTAGCATCTCCAACCTGATATATGTTGAAGACATAAGAGGATTCGACCCCTATGATATTTTTAGACAACATTTACAAACACTTGGCCTCGACGATTGTTTTGTAAATAAACACCTGCCCCAAAATAGAGACAGTTGTGACAATGGTCCTGCCTCTAATCCTGACGACGTACAGACAGTGAAAAGTTGCACTAAATTGTACACGCAACAGAGGAAAGGCCCCAGTGACAAGAGTGTTCAATCCGCAAATACCACTCCAAAAAGTACGACATCTTGGAGCATCGCTCCAATGGCCCATCACAACAACAAAGAAACCTAGAGTTCTTCAAACGGAGGAGGAGATAATGACCCTCCTCACTCTAAAATTGATAGTTCTCACAAGCTTCTAGTAGAGAAGAAGAGAAAAATAAATGTGGGGCAGGCGGAAGAGCTAAAAATTCAGAGTGAGACATGGAACTTGACACTGATATGGATACCATGATCCACTTCCTTGATCAGCCCAGAGATGCCATCCACCATAGCCATCCAATGGACATATCCGTTACCCACAATTTTGATGAAGATGAATCCTTCGTGTTCTAGAGCGCTATTTTTGATAGTTGGAACAAAAAATTGATAATTGAGAAAAAAAATGTTAAAAACAAGAAAGACAAACCTCGTTCAGAGGTTGACATTGCCAACATGTGGTCATCCCAAATCTATCAACTTTACACCATGACCGGAGAAACACTTCATGATTCCATTGGAGGCATCGAGACCAATAATGCCAAACTGAAGGACCAAGTCAAGGAATTGGAAGATGCTTTCATTCCTATGCCATTACTTGTCGATCCTTTGGCAATAGCCATGCCTGACACTCCTTCACCCAATGTAAACGCATCCTCCACCTTGCTCGCATCCTGTAAAGGATATGTGGAGAACAATATCAAAAAAATAATGGAACTGGTTACCGAGGTGTGGAAAAGATCACAAACCATCACTTCCCTTGGAACCAGGGCACATACCTTGCTCAAGATTTTGCAGGCCGAATTAAAAGATGAAGAATTTGTTTTTAAAAAAATGGTCATCCCTTTTAGCAAGATTATCAATAGTATGACATAAACAAAAAGAAGAGAAGAAGATCTTCCATCCAAAATCCAGATTAACCAATTGAATGCATGTTGGAAAAACAAATTAAAGAACATACATCTCATTGTTGAGTCATGTTAACAAGCCATATCGAAGAAAGATAAATTATTCACAAAGCTGTCAAATATAGACTTAGCCAACAAAACCAACAACTTCCAAGACCCCCACTTAATTGCAAACTCCTTGCCCTTAACCAGGAAAGAGTTCGATAAACAGGTTGCTATGTTTAAGACCTTGTCTCTGGATTTTTTTTACAGCATCCTTCAATTTGATCAAGCTCACGTCCACGACTGGCTAGTCAAATATGCAGTATAGAGTGAGTAAATTCATCGGGCTCTCTCTAATCTTTCTATCGAATTTTGGGAATTAGAAAACGATCTTTTTAACATAAAATTACAAAATGAGGTCAACGTCGCCCCAATGAGAGGCTACATTGAAGAATGGAATGAGAGGCAATTGAAATAGGTTGTTGACGAAAGGCAACAGGTAGTTGTCAGCATTCTAGCAGCCGTGAAGGACATCCTTGAAACTGCAGTCATCGGTGACATCAATGAAATGACAGCCGCAAACAAATAGACAAAGGGATCATATGTACCCTCACTGTAAGTTTACTCATCACATCCTTCTTTGTTTATCAACCCAGTTATTCTAGTTTCTTAAATACATATGTATAGGCAAACACTTATACCTTTTCATTTATTTTCTTTTGCAGCTATTGCACTCTATCTTCTTTCCACAATCTTGTTTCTTGTACATATTTCTCTAATGGTCCACAGGATCCCCAATCCTAGTCTACATGAAAAACGCATTGAAGTTCTGGTTTATATGTAACATACTTTAATTTTTTTGTATATTTCAAAATTTCCAGTAGTATGTAACAAACTTTTATTTTTTGACAGATTTCAAATAAAAATGCATTAAATTTTTTATATGTTACATACTC
>JZKD02S0100136.1:1176462-1189196 GCA_000966675.3 Picea glauca
TTTATAGATGGTGAGCGAATTCTATTTATAGATGTATGTCGACTATTATTATCCCTTAATAATAGTTGGACAATAAATATTAGTCTATTCTCAATGAGAACTTGGAAATAGTTAATTGAAGTGGAAAATCAATTAGCTATAGGAAATTCTCATTCAAAGGTTGACTGGTGGGACATGCAAGTCGAATTAGTTGTAATTGAGTGATTCAAAGTTGTAATAGATTTGGATGTGTAGTTATGTGAGTTGTGAAGTAGTTTAACTCAGTTAAGTGAGTTAAGCTTAGTTGTACTAGTTGTAACTGAACTTACACTAGTGAGAGATCAATGAATTAATTATTAATTAATTCAAAATTAGTGATCTCACATGCAACTGAATATTTACCATTGTTAACTACATGCATGTTAGATCCAGTGGAGACCCAGTTGAGATAACAGGTGAAAGGGACAATTTGAATATCAATTGTGACATTAGTGAGTGAACTCATGCAACCACACACACATTGGATGTGCCCATGAGGAATGTGCACCCTAGGTAAGAGGGATTCATTCATTGCATGGATTTCCATTAGCAAGGATTATGCATATGAGGCAAGCTATCTAGAAGCAGTAAATTGGCTCACGAATTTGTCAATTTTTGTATGATAGTGTGAGACGATTGTATATTGTACTGAGAGCTATTGTATTAGAGTTTTGTATGATATTGTTATATTATCCATGATATATACATAATATATGATAGTGGGGTTTTTATCTTTATGCTTTCTCGGTAAAACATCTGTGTTATGTGTGATTGATCTTTCTTCTTGATATTGCAATTGGCGATTGTGTTTTAAATTCCGCAAGAATATTTGTAGAAGAGATTATGTATTTAATAGTAGCATATAATTGTTAGATCAGGAGAATCCAGACAATACATAATTTGTATTAAAATTTCTACATGGTATGAGAGTACAGGAGATTGCAGAAGCTGAGTTTGTGATTGGATAGAATTTGAATTCGCAGAAATACTTTCTTGGTGCTACAACTGATTCAAGATCGAAATGGATTTAAATGGCTTGAGGTTAGAGTATGCACTTGAGGGCAAGTCAAACTAAATTGCTTGGAAGGATAGGATGGAGGAAGTACTTGAAGACAATGGTTTGAAGGAATTCATTGACAAAGATGTTCCTAAGCCAGATGTTGCAGACGCTACAAATATTGATGCATGGAAAAAGAAAGTGGCAAAGGTGAGGAGGATCCTGTTGGAGGGAGTAAGAGACCAAATTGTCTCAAGACTCCATGGGAAATTCACACCATATGAAATGTGGAATACTTTGATGGATCTATTCCAAAACAACAACGACCATAGGAAATTGGCGCTCAAAGATAAACTCAGGAAGACCAAGATGGAGAAGGGCGACTCCATTCCAAAATATCTCACGAAGTTTGTCCAGTGTCGGGATGAGTTGGGGAATGTGGGAATAATAGTTGCTGATGATGATTTGGTGAGCTTGGCACTCCTAGGACTTCCCAAGAGTTGGCACAGTTATCAAGACTCTGTCAATGGAAGGGAAAAATTGCCATATTGGGAATGACTATGGTCGGATTTGGTGTAGGAGGAGTTAAAGTGAAACACAAAAGATGGATATTCATCAAAGCATGATGATGAACATGATTGTTCTTTGGCTTCCAAGGCAAGGAAAGGGAAGGGGAAGAAATTCCATTCAAAATTTGAGTCTAAAGGAAAGAAGTTGGATTTGTCCAAAGTGATGTGTTTTCACTGTCACGAACATGGGCATCTTGCTACTAACTGTCCATAGAAGAAGAAGAACAAGAAGGTTGATGGAGATGTAGCTGGTGAGGCCCTTGTCTCACAATTTTATCTTGAATTCTCCTTGATTGCATGCATGGCGTCAAGTGAATTGGGTTCAGTGTGGTATTTGAATAGTGGCGCTTCCTTCCACATGACGGGAGATAAGGAGATTTTCAGTGACTTGGAAGAGAGAGATCTCAAAATGCATATACATATGGGTGACAATGGATGATATAGTGTGACTAGCATTGGTACCATTACCCTTCAGAGGGAGTCAAGTAAACCATTTCAATTGAAATATTTTATGCATGTTCCAGGTCTGAAGAAAAACTTGGTATCAGTTGCAATGTTGGAGGATAGAGGCTATGATGTTGTTTTCAGTGATGGAAAATCCTTCCTACGACATAAAAAAACAGGTCAAATATAGAAGATAGGGATTCAAGTTAAGAATCTCTACAGGATGGAGGTAGATTGTTACGCTGCCATGATGGGCAAGGCAGAAAAAGTTGTGAGCCGGGATGAGGGTGAATTATGGCATAGGCGATTGGGCCATCTTCATCATGGAGCCTTGAAAATCATGCAACAAATATCTACTGGACTTCCAATGGGAACACTTTTTCAGTTAGATCAGTGCAAGGGTTTCACCATGGGGAATTATGTAAAGTCCACCTTTCATGAAAAGGAGAACCGTGCTTTGGTGATCCTGGAGATAATTCACATAGATGTGTGTGGAACATTCTTGGTTGCTTCAACAACAAAACATAAGTATTATGTTATTTTTGTTGATAACTTTTCTCGTAAATGTTGGATCTTCTTCATGCAGAAGAAGGATAAAATATTCTCAAAGTTTTGTGAGTTTAAATCATTAGTGGAGAAAGACTCGGGGAAGCAAGTGAAGGATATAAGGAGCGATAATGGTGGATAATACATATCTAAGGAATTCAAATACTTCTACAACAAAGAAGGAATTCAAAGATAACTCATAGCGCCTCATAACCCACAACAAAATGGGGTCGCGGAGAGGAAGAACATAACGATCGTGGGTGCAACACGAGCGATGTTGCATGACCAGGTCCTACCAATGCATTTGTGGGCAAAATCATGCAACACTGCGGTTTATGTGCAAAACCATTGTCCTCATAGAGTACTTGGCATGAGTACACCTGAAGAAGCTTCCACTGGTAAAAAACCTGATGTTTCTCATTTTAAGATTTTTAGCTCATCTGTTTATGTGCATGTGACCAAGAATGCCAGGAAGAAGCTGGAGCTAACTGCTAAAGTTGGGATATTTGTGGGGCACACAAAAACACCCCATAATTATCGTGTGTATTTGTCTAACATTAAGATGACTGTTATGCAATGGGATATAAAATTCAATGAGGGGAAAGCCATGCGGTTGTCGCTTGAGAGGGAGCTAGACTTGCATGCAGAGGAGGAACTGATGGTTCCAAAATATGAGTCTCAAGATGTGGATTAACCACATGATGAGGTTCATGGAGTGGATGAATCCACTCATGAGCCATCCATCAGAAATGGTAGAAAGCACACCACGAAAGTTGATAGATTGAGACTAGATGTTGCACAGAATGTAGGAGCCCCTACTTCACAGAATAAACAGAGACAATATCCTGATCAATTTACTCGATACATGGCTCTCATGAGAAAATGTATTGTGAATGAACCATCTTCCTTTCAGGAATTAGTGCATAATCCCACTTGGGTTGATGTAATAGTGGAGCAGTATGACTCCATTGTCAAAAATAGTGCATGGGAAATTGTCCCAAGACCGGCCAACAAATCTGTGCTGATACACTCATGTAAGGAGGACCTTGCAAAGGAGTTCAATATGAAGGATATGGGCCCCCTTCATTATTTCCTTGGATTGGAAATATGGCAGCAAGGTGGTGAAATTTTTGTGTCTCAAGGAAAGTATGCAAGGGAGATATTGAGTAAGTTTCACATGGAGGGCTGCAAACCCATGGATACTCCTCTTCCAGGAAACTGGAAGAAATTGCTACTTCTGGAGAGGTAGTAGATGCTACTTTCTATCGAAAGTTAGTGGGTTCGCTAATGTATCTAGTGAAAAGGAGACCGGACATTTGCTATGCGGTTAACCAGCTCAGTCAAGAGATGGTTAAGCCTACCAAGCTCTTTTGGAAGGTGGGTAAGCATGTCCTGAGATACCTGAGGGGCACATCTGGTTATGGCTTATGGTATAGACAAACAGATGAGGTGAAGTTTCATGGCTTCAAGGATGAATATTGGGTGGGCAGCCCAACGGATAGAAAGAGCACATCAAGGGGGATCTTTAGTATCAGATCTACAACTGTTTCTTGGTATAGTAGGAAGCAAAGATCCGTGACACTCAGTTCAACGAAAGCAGAATACATGGCAGTGAGTCAAGCTGCATGTGAGGCTATCTGGATGAGAAAGATTTTGGTTGGTTTGTTTGGTTCTCATTTAGATCCAACAATGATTCATTGTGATAATTAGAGTTGCATTAAACTCTCGATTAATCTTGTGTTTCATGATAGATCTAAGCATACAAATATCCGGTATCATCGTATCAAAGATTGTGTGTAGCGAAAGATCATGTTTCTTCAGTACATTCCTACGGAAGATCAGGATGCATACATTCTGACGAAGGCACTCACCAGGAGAAAATTCGAATACCATAGAGATAGGATTGGGGTGAAGGATAATCCCTTTCTTGTTGAGAGGGAGTTTTGAGATTCAACAAGAAGATCCTAATGAAAATTATGCACCTACAATAGGATGGAGCCTCATGCTATTTTTAGGTGGAAGTCTATTTTTAGATGATGAGTAAATTCTATTTATAGATGATGTCTATTTATAAATGATTTCTATTTATAGATGGTGAGCGAATTTTATTTATAGATGGTGAGTGAATTCAATTTATAAATGTATGTCGACTATTATTATCCCTTAATAATAGTTGGACAATAAATATTAGTCTATTCTCAATGAGCACTTGGAAATAGTTAACTGAAGTGGAAAATCAGTTATCTATAGGAAATTTGAGTTCAAAGATTGACTGGTGGGACATGCAAGTTGAATTAGTTGTAATTGAGTGATTCTAAGTTGTAACAAAGTTAGATGTTTAGTTATGTGAGTTGTGAAGTAGTTTAACTCAGTTAAGTGAGTTAAGATCAGTTGTACTAGTTGTAATTGAACTTAGACTAGTGAGAGATCATTGAATTAATTATTAATTAATTCACAATAAGTGATATCACATGCAACTGAAGATTTACCACTGTTAACTACATGCATGTCATATCCAATGGAGACCTAGTTGAGATAACAGGTGAAAGGGATAGTTTGACTATCAATTGTGACATTAGTGAGTGCACTCATGAAACCACACACACATTGGATGTTCCCATGAGTAATGCACAACCTAGGCAAGAGGGATTCATTCATTGCAGGGATTTCCATTAGCAGGGATTGCGCAGAGGAGGCTAGCTATCTGGAAGCAGTAAATTGGCACATGAATTTGTCAATTTTTGTATGACAGTGTGAGACGATTGTATATTGTACTGATATCTCTTGGATTATATTTTTTTATGAGATTTTTTCATGATCCATGATATATACATAATATATGATAGTGGGGTTTTTAGCTTTATTCTTTCCTAGTAAAACATTTGTGTTATGTGTGATTGATCTTTCTTCTTGATATTGCAATTGGTGATCGTGTTTTGAATTCCACAAGAATATTTGTAGAAGCAATTCTATATTTAACCATGGCATATAATTGTTAGATCAGGAGAATCCAAGAAATACATAATTTGTATTAAAAATTCTATAGAATACTATATTGCAATTCAATCAAGTTAATTTGTAAGTTTTAAATGATTCTCGTCAAGCAAAGTCTAGAATATAAGAATAGTCAGATGGCTATTGTAAAAGTTCAAAATATTTTACCATTGGTGCATAAAACCGATTTTACCTTTGAATTGAATGTTAATATAGAACCCCCCAAGTTTGTATTTACATTATTAGATTTGCACACACAATACAAGGATCAAGAGAAGACAGTTGCATCTACGAGCAAATGAAGGAAGGATAAGACTTAATACAACCAGTAAGAGATGGAGTTTCCAGAAGAAATAAAAATGTTCAAATATTTGTAATATTTAGTTAGCCTAGATTTTATTCTATTTTGAGATCAAGAAGTGTGGAAGTCTAACCAATTTTGGTTAAGACGATTTTGTATAAATAAACATATCAGAGATATAATGAGGGATTTTTCTCACCTGATGTAAGGAGAGACTTCTTAATACAAATTTCTACAGGAAAGACAGAGATTATACTTCTCATATCTTTGAGTTATGTGTTTTCTATGTGTTGTTTCCTTATCATAATTCGTCTTCTTCACTCTATGGTGTTCAAGGATTTAAAGACTAAAATTTAGTAATACGTCTATTGTGGTCCATATAATAAGGTATTGATTTAACTATAACTTTTTCTCTATTTTATTGTAAGTAAAACAAGACCTGTATCTATGTGGATGTTCTCATCTTAATTCATCTTTAGGACATACCTTTCACGTTTCTTCTATTGCAAATAAGGTAAGATTTATTATCATTGGATACCTTTCTTTCTTTGTCAATATTTTTTTCTATAATTCTACTTTCCATCTCTTTATTATCAATAAGAATCAAAGGAAGAGATACTTCCTATGCGTTTCTAAATCATTAGGTTATTGAAGTTTCATTTCAAGCTGAAGGTAGAAAATAACTATAAAAGAAAATATTATTAAATTTGGATGCTTGACATTATTCTGTGAGCCCAGATTAAATCTCAGGAACAAAAAAACTCACAGCAAGATTCTTTGAAGAATTCTACAAGAAGCCTTGAAAAGATGGCTAAGTGGTTAAGTGGTTGAGAAGCCTGAAAAGTGTGGTCATGAAGCCTGAAGTTATTTGAGGAAAATGAGGATGAAGAACACTAAACATGCATGCAAAACCCCCATATATGGATATTCCTCGTCGTTCCATTTCAAAAAGTAGGTGGTACTCCATGTGGTTCCTCATGGTTGAGAAATTATTCTCTCTTGAAGTTGAAGACCCAAAGTAATGGTTAAGAAGCCCCCAAACGGTTGCAAAAAGAAGTTATAAGTCAGACCAAAATTAATTGAATGAGAAAAGTTGTTGCAACTAAAAGTTATAGGTCAACCCTAAAGAAAAGTAAAGGAGTTGGTTTGAAAAGTATAATTACACCTCAATAAATCTCTCATTTGTACACACTCAAGTTCATTGAATAACTCAAGTGAGAAAGTGATCTATTGGTGAATCTGAGGTAGGGAGTCTGAGGTAGTGAAGGAGTGTGAAAGTGAAGTCTTGGATCCACAAAGGAGAGTGAGGGGTTTATGAGAAACCCTAATTTAACTGACCCTTACAGGTCAGGCTTAGGGCGTCCTGCGAGGCACCCCTACAGGTTGTATGGCACGTGTCCCATGAGGCCCTCTGTGATGAATGGATTTGTACAACGAGGATGGGGTAAAATTCAATGAATATGCTATATTTTGTTTCTTGAAGATGATATTGCACCAAGTTGGTTTGTTGGTATGTGATGATATGTGTCAGGTCTACTACATGATAAAAATGTATGTTTTCATTTGGTTTAAGGCTTGCATCATAGATGGTATGGCACATTCTTGAAGCATGTTTTGGAGGTATTTTTGGTAAATGGATGCATAAGGTACATATCTTGGTGATGTTGGTACATGTTGAAGCACATCTTGGGGATGTTATGCTTCAGGCATATCTTTGGTATATGCATTAAGACATGTCTTGGTGATTTTATGGCATATTTTTGGTATATATTTTGAGGGATATCTTTGTGATGTTGGCCCATGCTTGCGAAATCTGTTTGGTGCATGGTTCATGGATGTTATGGTACATTGTTAAAGGAATATATTTGTGATTATGGAACATACTTGATACAAATATTTGGCACATGGTTTGATGTTATGGAATATGCTTGATACATAACTTTTGGAAGATGATTGAGACATATCATGAATGATATGGAATATGTTTGAGGCACATCTCTTGTACATGGTTTATAGAGGATATGGAACATGCTTGATGTATATCTTGGAACATGGTTTGGATACTTGATGTTGGGAATATGTTTTGATGTTGGTATATGATGTATGTGACTAGATCTTGTTGATGATGATGTTGATGATGAGGTATCAAATTATCAATATCAATGGCAGTAGCAGTGATAGGTTTTGATGATGATGTTGATGATGAGGTATTAGTATCAGTGATAGGGATAGTGATAGGTTGGGTATGGTTGGATGATGATGAGATATCAATATCAATGAAAGTGACAATGACATATTGGATGATGATAGTGACAGGTTGATTATCAGTTACAGGTTGATTACCAGTTACAATTTGATTACCTGTGACACGTTGATTATCGGTGACAGGTTGATTATCAGTGAAAATGTCAGTGACAATTTGAGTCTACACTTATATTTTAGGGAGGAAGGAAGGGGAAAGGAAATGGGATTGTAGCCTCCTTCCGGTTGGAGTAAGAGAAAACAAGGAGTTGGAGATTCCTTCAGGTTGGAGATTATAAATCATGGGGTTGGCGCCTCCTTCCAGTTGGTGTTGGAGACTACAGGGAGTTGGATATTCCTTCAAGTTGGAGCCTATAAATCAGGGGGTTGTAGCCTCTATTTGGTGAAAAACTATTTTGAGAAGGAAGGATATTTTGAGCAGAGGCCTAATTTTGGAGAAGAACAATTGGTAGGAAAAGTAGCATGCATGAAGAAAAGAAATACGCATGAGGAAAAGAAGCATGCAAGAGGAGAATAATGAAAGGCAAGAAGGAAAACAAGCCTAACCATGATAGGGTTAGGGTTTTTGACAAAGATTGTAATGGCTATAAGCCTGTAGAATAGTATAAATAAGAACCCAGGAGGTCTAGGTTAAGGGTTCAATAGTTATAAGTTTGATGTAAAAGAAGTTGAGTGAGTTGATAATGGTTATTATGATTGTAATAAGGTGATATAATAACCAAGTTAGCCATATTTTTTAGGGTTAGGTCATAGGATGAGGATCCTGATGCGATCTAGTCCACCTCACAGAGGTTCCTTAACCTCATTATGATTGTATGATGGAAGATGTAATGCTTACAGTGCCATATTTTGTAGCAGACTAAATAAAAGAGTAGAGAAGCCAAATCTTTGTGGACGTAGCCCAGGAGGGGGTGAACCATAGTAAAAAATGTGTTATATGTGATGTTTATTGAATGCTTACTTCCTGTTAATGGTTATCTTATGAGTGAATGATTAATAAGATGCATTAGAATGCATGCATAAGATTAAAGATGAATGAATCCTAGAAATACTTGAATAAATAACTAGGTTAATGAATGAAGGAGATAGAATACACTCCCAAATCCCCACTCATTCATAGACTACAAACATCTGAGTATTGCAGTCACCCATAAAGCTATCTTGGGTGAGACTACATAGTGCACTCTGTGCGTTGTGTTTCCTTCTGGTTTACCAGGAGGGATGATATTCTTAGAGGGTTTTGTTGGAAACCAGTTTATATACAAACCTAGGTCAGCCATAGAAGTAGAAGAGAAGGAGAAAGACAACCAACAAATGGTTTTTTTTCCAGCTGGAACTACATAGGATTGAGTGGACGAGATCCGTGGAATAATGGTGCAGATAATGAAAGTATAAGAGGGAATGTTTAGGCCATGGAATCCAATGAAGGAGGAGATTGAAAGATGGTTAAAAACAAAGGAACTTGAGTTTTCATAGAAGGATAACAAAAACCCTAAGTTAACACCACGCAAATATCTTGACAAATACGTGTTTAGCAACTTGCATGAGATATTTTTCTGTGATTTCCCACATTTGTTGTAGGAGTGGTTATTGAGGTTAAAATACAACCACCCTACAAATAGAATCATATAGTTGGAGTGGAATCTTGTGGAGATCATGAAGTTACAACAAGTTAATAACAAATTTATGTGCGCAATATATTTCTGGTTAGACAATATTGTTGCAGGGTTTATCACCAAATTTGCAGTAGATACCATGAAGTCTTATAGTGCCGCAGAGAAGTATTTTCTAAAAGGATCCAGAGGTAGGTAAATCATATCGTTATATTCTTCAATCAATATTTTACTATATAAAAATGGTGTTATGACCATGGAATCAGACAACTAAACTTCCCTGTGTGCATGGGGGAAGGGGAGAAGCACTGACAAGAGGTGGAGAAATGGAGGAAGAAATGGATCAGGGAAAGAAGAAGGAGGCCATGGACCCAATCATGATGGAGGAAGACCAGTTAAAGAATATAATGGGAACATCTGGAAAGACAGGAAGTGGAGCACCCTACCAATATAAGATGAGTGACAAGAAGAGAACCATAGCTGATAGAGAGGGATTGGAAAGTGATGAAGAAGAGGTAGAGGATCTCCAGGTTGTGGAGAATATTGAGGAAATATTACACACGACATATGAAAGGAAAAGAAGAGGTCCAAGGGTAGGAAAAAAAGGTATAACTCCAATCTGAATCAATGCCAGTGTGGAACCTATAATCCAATGTGCAACTAGTAAACCAAAAAGAATAACAGCATCTAGACAACCAAATTTTAGTAGAAGAAGAATGATAAGACAAGGATCCAGTTGAGGAGCATCAATTGGGGGAGCCAGTTCAAGAAGTATGATTCAAAGATCTACACCATGCAGAGGTAGTAGTTCAACACAGTTCAAAATGACAGGACATGATCCCACAATCAGGTTACTAGAATTTCAAGGAGAGGAATTAGAGGACCCTGAAAATAACTTATTCATCTGCAAAAAGATATGGAAAGCAAAGACGATCACAGATGATGATAAAAAAATTGCGCAATTAGCTATCACGCTAAGAGACCTTGCACTGGACTGGTACATGAGCCTAGATGTAAAAAATCCACCAGGAGTAACAAGTACTATTGCAGACATGAAAAAACTATTGGTAAATGAATTTCAGAAACCCAAATCAGAAGTTCAGTATATGAATGAAATGATTGAAATTGGGAAAAAAACAGGTGAGTCTGTGTGAGAGATTGATTAGAGGTTTAAATGTTTGAAAGTTAAGATGAAGTATGTAATTAATGACATGAAACATAGGCACTTATTTTTGAAATCTTTGTTACCACATTTGAAATACCCTTTAAGATAGTAGAATTTCCAAACCCAGGAAGAGGCTTTGTAGGAAGCCTTACAACTCGAAGAGAAATAGTATCAGAAGACGGACCCAACAATAAATAAGCTCAAGGAGGATCTAAAGAACCCAAAATTTCAATTTAACCAGAATAAGGGAAAAGAGAAAAGAGAAGTTTTTTGGTGTACCACATGCAGGATAGAAGGACACCATAAGAACGAATGTCCAACTTTTCACAATACATGGCAACATGAGTACCAAACCCCCTACAAATAGGAGGACCATGGTGCGATATTTTTAAAACACATGGGCATGATCCATATCAGTGTCCAATGATGCAGAAGTATAGGAAAATACCTAAAATTTCATATTGCAATTTTTGCAAGCCAGTGGGTCACGATGATAAAGATTGTAAGAAGATGGAGCAGACGAGAGAAAGAGATTTAGATACTTATAGGGTGAAAGAATAAATGATGACAGGATAAGTTACACCTCAGTTCAACCAGGTACCAACACCATACAACAATGTGCAACAACAATATAATAATGTGCAACCACAATAAAACAATGCACAACCACAATATAACCCCACGCAGTATAACCAAGTACCTCAATACAATGCACCACGAGGATATTGGGGTGGAGGATGAGGTAAAGGATGATTTGGACGATGTAGAAGTCTAGTAGTGTGCTACAAATTCCAACAACCATGAAATTATGCAAGGGAGTTCCCACTTCCACCAATGACATGTATGTATTATCGCGCAACATACCATGATACATAAGACTTTCCAATACTCTTGGGAAAGATCCAAGAAAAGAGGAACTAGAACAACCATAATGTATAATGGATTTCTATAGAATCCATGGATGATGGAAGAAACATAAATATAGTCACACGAGGAGGATATAAGACAGGAGACAACACAGTAAGAAAAGATCTAGCGCAACACCAATGGGTGAAGAAGAATATTAAACCACATAAGAAGTGTGATGGACAAAAAGAAAAGGAAACATTTAAGGAGGTAGGACATGAGCTTCTCAAGACAAATGTTACATCTACATCAACCGCACAACACACTCAGAACTTACCAATCCTGTGTTAAGTTATTAAAGGATCCATCATATGTCAAGATATTAAAAAATCTGTTAGAAATATGTAACACAAACGTAGAAGGGAAATTAGAGCAGAAAACAATCAATAATCTCCATACAAGAAGAAGGAAAAGCAGGGAATTCATACTAAAAGCTAACATTGGGGACTTCAACATGGGTGATATTATACTGGACTTTGGATCTAAAGTAAATGTCTTACCTAAGAATACATGATAGTGTATGGGAGAACCCAGACTAGGTTATTCACCTGTCTAGTTTAAATTAGAAAATCAACACAGAGTTTTACCAATTGGAAGGCTTAAAGGTGTAACAATAGATTTGGATGGAGTGAGCACTATGGAAGATTTTGAAGTAATAGAGATAGTATATGGAATAACACCTTATCCAACATTGCTTGGATTGGATTGGGCATTTGATAACTAGGACATAATCAAACTGAAGACAAGGAAAATGACGTTTGAATCAGGTGAATATAGAGTCAATGCACCATTAGATCCTTCAGAATGTTAAGCCCTAATATTGGATCATTACCCCTTAATTGGGGCATATTATATTAGTAATGTTATTTTATTTATGTCGACTTTAGGCCATTAGTTGTAATTATACCTCCTAGTCTCC
>JZKD02S0100136.1:1194076-1210175 GCA_000966675.3 Picea glauca
TTAGTTGTAATTATACCTCCTAGTCTCCTATATATACCAAGGAGACATTTTCATTTTGAATCATCTTGTACTTGAACATTTAAGTGGGGTAAGAGGAGGTTTCCCCCTCGAAGAGTCTTATTATTTGAAATTATCTCTTTTTCAAGGCATTGAGTACTTTTTCTGAGGTTTTTCTATGCTATATTGGTATTTGGTTCTTAACACAGAAGGAGAAAGGTTTGTAGAACCCACTTGTTTGGATTTGGAAGAAATAAACCAGTTGTACAAAACCACCATGCACAGAGAATATTATGTCAACCCAACTACAAATGGGGTACTTAGCTGGAAAAGCATCACATCATGTCCTTCTAACTTAGATAAAGGTTTGGATAATTGGAAACAGATATTACATGAAGTTTCCACAAGAAGGTGTAGGTGAATAGACTGTGCAGTATGATTGGTTGGTACAAAGATAAGAGGTCCTTCCATCTTTCATGGGGTAAATGAATTAGAGTAATTTCTAAAAAAATATGAAGAGGAAGTGTCATAAAATCAGATACTCTTAGCCCTAGATATTGTACCTAAGGCCACACCTACAAGATGTTGGGATACGCACAAATAAACAATTTAGGATTGGTACCAATGTAAATGATTACTGTACATTAGATTCGACGCAGAACATGGGGGTAATAAAATGCAAAGGTATGATGGGAAAGGAACACTAGCAGAAGACTTGGAGAAGTGCAAAACACAATGGAGGATGACACCACCAGAATTCTAATGGCCTCATCACTTTATCCATACGTCGGAAGGAATCCTAGAGAAATGGTATATAGACCAAGAGATTCACAGAGGCACTACAGAATGGAAAACCTTACAACAATACTTTGTAGTAACCTTCTCATTTGAACATGAGAACCCCAAGATTGATTCAACACTGAAGTAGATACGAGGAGTGATATTTATTGATGAACCAAAGGTTAAACTCATGAAAAAATATCAACAACAGAATAGATAGACAGACAAAGAACTACTTTCATGTTATCATGTTGAAGAGGATGCACCAGATGAAGATGACCCGCACAAAATTTAGATTACAAAGATTGAAGGATAAAGAGAGGTGGAAGGTCCATCTCTAGAGTCAGAATCATTTGTTGCACCAATATAAGTTAAGAAATTCAACATTAGGACAACTGACAATCCTAAAATGGAAAGTATTGGAGATTATTGGGATGAACAAACAATGGAAAGAATAACATATTTACTGTGCGAATACAGTGACCTATTCCAAATGACCTTTACATAGATGAAATGTATAGCACGAGAGTTAGGAGAGATGAAAATACCTCTCAAAATTGAAGAAAAACCTTTCAGGCAGAGACCTTATAGACTCAATCTGATATATAAGGAGAAAGTGAAAGCATAAATTGATAGAATGTTGGAAGATGGTATTAGAGAACCAGTAGAGGAATCTGAATGCATAAGTCCTATGGTAGTCCAAGAAAAGAAACAATGGGGTATAATGATTTGTGTATATTTGAGGAAACTTAATCATGCTTTCTTATATGACCCTTTTCCTACCCCTTTTACAGATGAGGTCTTAGATAATTTGGGAGGACATGAAGCATATTCATTTACAGATGGATTCTCAGGCTACCATCAGATCAAAATAACTCAAGAGGATAGGTATAAGACTAATTTTTCTATAGAATGGGGATCCTACCAATATATAGTCATGCCTTTTGGGCTGAAGAATGCACCAGCCATATTTTCAAGTGTAGTCATAGCTTCTTTTAAGGAATTCATACATCAGTTTCTAGAAGTATATCTGGATGACTAGACTATATATAGTCTGTTAAAAGATCATGTATAAGTGTTAAGACTAATGTTGGAAATATTCAGACAATGTCAGATATCATTGAATATCAAGAAATGCATTTTTGGGACACATTTTGGATATTGTTGGGACATATAATGTGTAAACAAGGTTTATTAGTGGATCCTTCTAAGATTATAGTCATTGTAATATTACCACCACCAAAGTCATTACACCAGTTGAGAGAAACACTGGGACATATAGGCTATTACAGGAAATTTATTAAAGGGTATGCGCAGATTACTGTGCCAATGGAAAAAACGGTTAAAGAAGGATATCAAATTTCAATGGAATGAAGATTGTCAACAAGGGTTGGACACCTTAAAAGAAAATATGGTCACAACACCTATCCTAGTATTCCCATATTGGGAAAAGACATTTCATGTGCATGTAGATGCATCAACCATAGCACTTGGATCAATTATGGCACAACCAAGAGCAGGGGACGTAGAGCATACTATATCCTTTGCAGGCAGAAAACTGTCAGAATCATAGAAGAATTACAACATCATAGAAAGAGAAAGCCTAGCCATGGTATATGCACTTCAGAAGTTAATGAACTACTTACTGGGGAAACACTTTAAAATTTTCACAGAACATTCTTCCCTCAAATATTTAGTCAACAAGACAATGTTGGGGGGGGAGGATCTGTAGATGGCTATTGTTATTCCAAGAATTTGATTTTGAAGTGATAGTAAAACTAGGGAAGCTGAATGGAGGACCTGATCACTTGTCAAGGGTAACTAATGGAGAAGAACCTACCAACTTGGAAGACAAATTTCTTGATGCACAACTATTTTCAGTACATGTAGTTGATGAATACTTTGCTAATATTATTGAATACTTAAGTACAGGGATTGTACCACAAGAGCTTAGCACTGTGTAGAAGAAAAATATGGTAGTCATAGATGCAAACTATTAATTGATTTCAGGACACTTATATAAGATGGGCGCCGACAAAATTTTGAGAAGGTGTGTATTAGAACATGAAAGGCCTAGAATTTTGGCACAATTTCATGAAGTGATATATGGAGGAAACTAAGCAGGTAAAGCTACCATGCAGAAGGTATTGCACACATGATTATTGTGGCCAAAAGTCCATAAATATTCCAAGGAATATTTCCAGAAATGTGATGTATGTTAGAGGATTGGTAAACCTAACAAAAGGGATGAGATTCCTCTAAGACCACAAGTAACCTTGCAGCTATTTGAAAAATGGGAAATAGACTTTGTTGGACTAATCAATCCACTAGAAAAAGATCTGTAGATAGATATATCATTATTGTGACTGAATACTTAACAAGATGGGCAGATGCAACACCAGTTAAAGAGTATAGCACAGAGACAACACCACACTTCTTGTTTGAGCAAATGATCAGCATATTTGGATGTCCAAGGATTTTGATGAGTGACCAAGGCACTCACTTTATCAACAGTACCATTAGGGATATGAATGAGGAGTTTTAAGTCTATCACTAGAAGAGTACACCATACCATCCTCAAGAAAATGGAATAGTAGAATATTTCAATAAGATCTTGGAAAATGATCTGACAAAGATATACAATGTCAATAGGGATGATTGGGACTTGAAAATACCAACATTACTATGGGCATATAGGATCACATGTAAGAATTTGATAGGACAACCACCATTCAGATTGGTGTATGGGAAAGAAGCAATGGTGCCATTAGAATTTCGAGTACCCAGTCTATGCATAGAAGTAATTACCAACATGAAAGAAAGAGGTACAGTACAAGAAATGTCAAATCAACTAATGGAAATGGAAGAGGAAAATATTCTGGCAGGATTTCACCAGAAAGTACAGAAAGCAAGAGACAAAGCCTAGCATGACAAACATATTAAGAAGAAGAGTTTTAAGGAGGGAGACCTAGTCATTCTCTATGACAGTAAATGCTTTCAACATCCTCGCAAACTTAGAATGCATTGGCTAGGGCCATATGAAGTAAAGACTATCACATATGGGGGGTCTGTGTAGCTAAAGGATTTGAGAAGAACAAAACTCAAAGGAATGATCAATGGTAGTCAACTGAAATTGTACAAGGATAGTCGACCTACTAACGGTTAAAAGGCACAACGCATTGAGAAAGGCATTTAAATAATGTACTATAACATAGATTAGGACAGAAAAATGATAAAAATAAATAAAAAGGAGAAAACAAGAAAAAAGAAATACAAAAGTGGAAAAGAAAAAAAATAAAAAAATACTGGAAAATATTGTGTGTGGAGATAGTGGAAACAACGCGACAAAAGAAAAAGTGACTGCATGCAACATATGGTTGAAAAATAGAAAAACACTGCGCACTAAGGAAAAGTCACAGTAGAAATGCACGACACATTGAAAATGTGTTGTGCACCAGAAAAGGGACAACGGTTAGAAAACCAAAAAAAAATGATTGTTAGGGAAAAAAGGCACGAATTGGGGAATTTATGGAATTGAATGAAGCGTACTCAACAATATTCAATGCATTAATAACATCCAAGGAAGATTCTTTGAGAAGATTCAAGGCAATAATGATGCCTTTTATAAATTAGAAATGTGGGACAAACAAGACTTATTGTGCATTCACAAACCCGCGAAGCTAAAGACGAGAGGCGAATAAGAGAGTACAAAGATTTGAAGCAACCAAAGCTCGATCCAAAAATAAAGAAGTGCCCACGATGTCACTTCCAAACGTAGGCGCATTGAGACAAACAACATGAAAAACACATAGCAGTCTCCAGTCTCCACAAGAAACCGCAAAGGTGGAGTAGGAAACTAAACAGAGGGAGGGAATTGTCGATGTCGACACAATTCCCTCACCATAAGTCGAACCAGTGACCGCCACAATGGTAGAAGAAGAATAAAAATCCCTGATGATGGTCGAGATGGAGATTGACTTGCACGACAGTGCACAAAGGCATGAACCAGTTGCCATAGGAAACCCACAACAACCTGCGAGGGCTGAAGCAGCCCACAGAACAAATGGGGGTGACAATGAGAAAATAGAGTCTTACACAGTGAGACCACAACCTGGGTCTACGTAGAATGAGGAAGGAAAAATTGAATATATTACAGGGTAGACGAAGTCAGGTGGGGAAGAGAGAGATCCAAAGGTTGGGACCTCTATCATTCCGGTAAGAAGAAAGGGTAAACAACCCATCGCGTGGTCCTTGCGCAAGAATCCTGACACATCAATTGTGCTATTGTGCATTCCATAGGGGGTGCATGCCACATCAACCCTATTGGGGTGCGTGGAAAGGATAAGATATTTGTACCATGACATGGTCGACACCGAAAAATTCCCAGAATTTGCACAACAAGTATACATGGAGAGCCTATGCACATGGCCATTTGCAGAGCCAATACTGTAGCCAAAGCAATGGGTAACATTCTTGGAAAACAAAGGGATATTGGAATTAGTGGAGATTCCCCACTTTGGCAGGGGAAAATAAGTGAATAATTGCTTCAAGCAGTTAATGGAAGTCCTCCATGAAGGATTATTATGGCTAGAAGAAATCATATCCATTGATGTAGAACTCATTGCATTCATCATAGGCCTACCATCAAATGGTGAGAGTCTCACACAGTACCTGGAATACAAGAAAAAAGAAAAGGCTCTCAGCGAAGAAATGAACAAGACATAAATGATAGATAGAGGCTTTGTTATAACCCTAAATTGCACTAGACATGCATACCTAGCATTAGACCATCTAACTTTCTATATTTTCCAAGCCATCACTGAAAAAGATCTTGTAAAAATAATTGTTTTGAAGGTGTACGCACCTTACACCACTATTGCCCGCGTACACACACCTGCTGACCCACTACAACGTGCGTACACTCATAGAATATCATGAAAAATGGAAATTTCATAGGATACTAGTTTTTGGGCCATTACTTAACCATTTTACCACCCATAGCCAGTTACCCCAATCGTTACTATCTCTTTTGGCCTATAAAAGAAGGGGTTGGGGTCCTATCTAAAAAAGAATCATGAGAGCAAAGAAAATCTACCCATTTTATCAATCCCCCTCTGCCCCAATTGCAAAGACCTTGCTATTTCCCTAAGAGAGAACTGAAGAGGAGAAGAATATGTGGAAGTAGTTGGTGCATGGTGAAGAGGATCTCAGGACCAAGTTCGAGGAGTAGTTCTGGTCTCATGTTGTAATATACTTTTGTGAGATTAATATAAAGAAGAACTTTTTTCCGTCCCGCCAAATGACGTCTTAAACTTATATGATTTGTTTACATTTCTCATTTATGATGTCTGAATCAATAATCCATATGTAGAATGCATGCTTGTAGTTTCTTGTTTGTCTTTTTTTGAATGCAGGTCAGCCTTGGGAGGAGACTTGCAGTCATGAAACAACTAAGCGCAAAGGGATCAACATCGGATGTAGAGTTTAAGGTAGTCCTACTGGATCCCTCTCTCTTGTCTTTCATGTATGATTATGGGGTAATGTTGGGATAGTGATTAAAAGTAGGAGACTTTAGATGGTTATCTCTGCCTACACTTTAGACCCTTGGTGTAGTCTGCAAAGGGGTTTTCCCGCTATAGCAGAATTGATGACCATACTAGGGAAGCCTCTAGGGACTTTGGGGATATTTCTTTTTGGGTTCTTTGAATCAGTTTATTTACTATTTTCTGAGTTTCTATGAGATACTGTGTCTTTAAGGGACATTGGTCTTCCATACCAGTACTCCCTACCTGTGCTGGACTATTGTTTTTTCATTTTTTTGAAGAGTTACAGAGGTGTACATGGCTTGTAGTGGGCCTACACATGTGCATATGCACCTTGCCTTTGGAAAGACCATGTACATATGCGCCCTGCCTTTGGAAATCCCACGTACATACACTGGCTGTTGAAGTGTCAGTAGCGTGCCTATGTTGAGAATTTTTTTTTTTAGAGAGGTAATTATCTTCTTCCCTATCAGAAGCCACAATTCTCAGGGGTTTTCTTGATCTATCCCTAGTCTCTATTATAGCAGTCTATAGCTTAGGTTTGAATTCAACATAGATTTCTTTTCATCAAAATATTTCTTGTGTTTTCTTTAATAGGGTTTTTAGACAAGTTTGTGAGTCTCCTTTGATCTGCATGTTTGGTATTGTCAGTGATTCCCTGTGATCTGCGTTTGGGCCTAAGTTCATTTCTTGGTCCTGTCTTGTCATCATTTTCCCCTTTTTTTCTTTAGAATAAAATAAAAGAATTCATTTTCAAATTTTTTGTTTTGAAGCATAAAACAATTTGGTAAAGTAGTTTAGGTTAGTTTCTTCATTTACCAAGGAAAAATAAAGTTTTCTTAAGTTCTCTACTTGAATGATGAGGACATTAAGTAGCTCGTAGTTGAGCAAAATATTTTTTTGAGTTTTTATTTTCAAAGATTTGAGAAAAGTAGTTACGAAAATTTTGGTGAAAGAGTTTTAATTGGCAAATCTTTATTTGTGAAGAAAGAAGTACTTTTGTTTCCAGTATCATCTTATGCTCTTCTCTTTCGTCTCTTAAAGAACATCACTGGTTTCACTTTCGTTCCTTTTGATTTAAGACAACCACTAAAATTAACACTTAATTAAAAGTTATTAGACTTTGTGTTTGAAGGGTTCATCAATTTAGTCTAGGCTAGAACCTTGATTTAGGATTGGAGAGGAAACTCTTCAAGGCTACAAAAACAAACATAAGAGTCTGATCTAGGGAGTGCTTGAAAGTCCAGTAACAGTGAAATTTATCTGGGACCCCCATCTAACACAGGGGATAAACATGAGGTCGCGTGCAGAAAGGTAGCAGAGATAACCCCTCCAAAGTTGGACAAAGTGTAGTGGGGAACACATATAGAGGGCTTATCTTGTGATTCCATTGTTCGCATTTTCCACAGAGCTTCGTGGGTCTCAAATCCATTCGAGGTCCTCAGTAGTCTTCCAGAACACTTTCTTTCGATACCCTTGATAGGTTTTGGGCTTGATACCCTGCTCATTGCGGTCCACCCGACTATCGATTGTACCCTCTTGGTGACTGTTCGCGTGCTAGCAACCTAGTTGCCTTTATCTTAGTGACTTATACAGATGACCGCGGGGGTATATCGCGGTACCTAGGGCAGACATCTGGCCATGCTTTGCAGAGTATACCCATAGGGTGCTTCCGTATTCGAGTTGCACTTGCACCAGTAAGTTTCTCTATTGTTGGCTGTTGTAACTATTCTTCCAACTATATAGTGATCTCCTTGTCTTATCTCATAGGAATGTTTTTTAGTGTGTGATGGTTTTTAAACGATTATAGAAATCCCTAGTGTGTCTTAGATCTTCTCAAATAGTGGAGGATCAGGAGCTCCACCGGTCGTGAAGGATTTTGGGCCTGCCACCGGCTGATCTCGAGCCACCCTCGCCACCACTAAGGAGAAAACTAGACCAGCAAGGGTCTTTTGGGGTGACCTATTTATAGGAAAATGTGCCCAACTCATCTTCGAAGGAGAACATTTGATTACAGAGGATCCAATCATTTTTTACCTCAGAGCGCAAGCTCTTGGTCCATATAACCCTCCAATCACTGATCTATCGACGCCCATTGTTGTACAGGTTCAACCTTATGAGCGTCAGGTAGTGTCACAAGAAGTGATGGAAACAAATAATGTTACTTCTTTAAGGAATACTCATATTCCCTCTATGAATGTCACTACAGGGGGTATTTTGCCTCCTAACCAACATTCATCGGTCCAGACCACTATGGTCTCGACTGCCTCTACCTAGGGAAATGGTCTGATTCCGTCTATGACGGTGATCAATGCTCCATTCACCCAGAGTGCGACAAGTCCTCCATTCTCATACGGGATGCCTGGCTTCGGTACGAGAACTGTCCTTTCCCACTCCACTCTATAGACGTCATGTCTCGGGGTAGGGAGCTCCAATGCTCCTGTGCAAGGATCCATGGGGGGCACTTCATCTCCCTATAATGCTTTCCCTTACAGAGGGGGTGATATACCTCCTTCATCCCCTTCACTCGGCGGTGCTCACCAAAACTCCGTCGGGCCGAACGTAAACTACTATTCGTTTGGAGCAGGTAGTCAAGGACTTCCTACTTATAGCATGTCAGTAGGTTCGACATCATTCTCTTTGTTTGACGCGTTTAGTAACAACTCTTTCTCGTCAACTACCATCTCGGTCGGGGGCAACCCCAGTTATGGACAACAAAATCCTATGTAGGGTACTATTTCTGCACATGGGGAAAACTTAGTGTTGTGGGTGGGAAATCCCTCCTACGGACTAGCATTAAGGGTTTTATCATGCATGCATAAATGACCTAAAGTCTCCTACTTTTTACCAACATCCCAATCGTAACTCCCATTACTCATATGCAAATACAAGGCTAAAGAGATCCAGTTACTGTACCTTAGTTTCTGTGTTTGATGTCGATCCCTTTAACATTTGGTCGCTCCTTGATTGCAACTCTCCTCCCAATGCTGACCTGCATTCATAAAAGACAAACAAAGAACTCCACATGCATATAACCTATAAACTAATGGGTTAGAGATTCTATCAAAATATAATCAAATTTAAATATTGACAATCTCATATGGCGGGACGAGAAAAATACTTTTTTATTAATCTCACAAAAGTAACCTTACAATGGTGAGATCGGCCACTGCTCCTCGAATCTAGTCCTAGGCTCCTCTTCAACTATGCTCCAACTGCTTCCATATATTCTTCTATTCAAACAATAGTTACAAAAGATTGGGGCAAGGGGAATACTAAATTGGGTATAGTTTCTTTGCTATGATTTTTCTCCTTTCAAATGGGACCCCTACCCCTTCTTTTATAGGCTAGAAAGGGCTAGGTATTTGGTCGAGTGACTGACTATGGGCAGTTAGTCGGTTTAGTTAACTTACCCGAAACTGTGTGTTCCATCTGCAACTTTCTATTTTTCATTCTCTTTAGGTATACGTGGGCTGTAGTGGGTCAGCCAGTGTACACACGCATACAATAGTGAAGCAGGGCATGTATGCTTTAAAAAATAGTGTTTTTTAAGAAGTTTTTCAGTAGTGGCTTGGCAAAGAAGTCAAATGAGATGGCCTGATGCCAGGTGAGCATGTTTGGTGCAAATTAGGGTTATAACAGATTTCCCCTAATGTGTGAGGTCAGAAGAGCATCTAATGGCCGAAATACATTATCAATATTCACTAACGTACCAAAAAAGTGAGCCCAGGAACCAGAATTCGGGAGGTGCCATCTACAAAATAACAATTGTCTCACCAAGGCGAGCATACCCATGCTTGGAACGAAATAAAATCATGGCTACCAATCAAATACACTGTAGATCAATGTCATATAACTATATAAAGTTTAGTCGCGAGCAATACACAATGGATCTATATCTCGACATCAAAAATATATACATGCATAATATCCATCTTCAAGAAGTGAATAAGGCCTGATGGCTAGAGATGAGGCCTTTAGATCTCGAGCAACAATTTCAAAATATTCACAACTCAGGTAGGAGTGTAATATGAGTGTATGACTTCACTACCCATAGGTCTTCGATGGCTTGTCAGGAACGTATCAAAGGATTTTGATGATCAGGTTGAGGGCTTCATGGATTTCGGAAAAATAATTGATTGGGATTCCAATCATGGGGGTAAGAGACAATTTGCAAAGGGGGCCGACTCAAGCGTGGTAATAACTTCCCTTGGAAAAAAGTAATGGCGAAAAATGATACTTAGGCAACATGATATTTTTACATAAGTTCACGATGCAGGAGGCACCATGAACTCTCCATATGTTTGGAAGAATAACCAAACGGAGGAGGACACGACTCTATGTAGAAAGAAAAAATTCCTAAGGTCATATTAAATCCAAGGGCTTGACAAACAAACATAAGGATGTGCTTTGTCCAAGGTCTACTCATTGTGCTTCCAATAAAAAGAAAATACTTTTCCCTTCCTCTTTTTGGGGTATATTTTTTTTTTTTTTTGTATTTTTCAATAATTTTGGAAATATTGAAAATGAATAAAGGAATGATACGTTACAAAGGAGGATTGAGTGTTGCAGACATACTAACTCCAAGTGCATGGAACACATGGATTCGCAGGGCAAAGGGACATATGCAGGAAAAGGACACTCGAGAAAAATCCTCCATGGGAGAAATGTGTCAAGACGTAGAGGCAAAGTGCTACAGGGCTTGCGTATAAGGCATGCTTCAGATGGTTTAGTTGCGAGCAACATGGATATGGGATTAGGCCAAAGATGTAGGTATGCAAACGTGATTAATAAGACACACAATGGTAACGTCCTTCGAAGTAATTTTAATGAGCCCAGAGAAGGTAAGCTCGATGGTTTTTCATATTTAGAGAGTCTGAAAAATCATAAAATGAGACTCCATTAGGGTACCTTTTTCGAAGATAGTCTAGTCGGTTCGAAAAAGGGGTAAACTAGCACCGACCAAACATCTATTCAAAACCATTTTAATGAGTGTGATAAAGACAAGATCACTCGGCGATTTTTTCATTTTTAAGGAGTCTGAAAAAAGCTTAACTATGGACTCCGTCAGGAATGTTCTTCTGGACCATTTTGACGAGTGTGAAATAATAAGGTCACTCGACGATCTTTTCAATTTTAGGGAGTCTGAAAAGAGCTTAAATATGGATTTCGTGAGGGTTTCTTTTTCATAAATTTAGTCCCTTAGGCTCAAAAAAGGGTTAAAATCATACATGTGAATACTCTTCTAGGGAACCGAAGCTCCTAGAGTATACCTTTGTTCGTACAGTTGACCATCCATACCGAAAAGGGGGTAAACTACTACTGGATAGACGTGACTTCAAATTTCAGTTTAGCGAGCGTGAAGGTCAACAAGATCGCTCGACAATATTTTCATTTTTAGAGGGTCTGAAAAGGGCTTAAAAGAATACATGTGGGGGCTATGACTCATGTATGAAACTGGTTCTGGTAGAGCCTGCTGCTAGGCTCAAACCAAGAGTCTCTTCGATAGTCAACTTGGAAAGTCTCCCAAAAGGGAAGAAAACAAAAACCACGGTGTAAGTCCTCCCACGGTAGAGAAACTGTAGTCATGGCTTCAAGGATAGCCTCATCTAAAGGAAATTCAAAATCTAAGAAATCATGCAAATGAGGGTCGACGGTCCCAAAGGGTGAAGTGAACTGAACATACTCCATATGACGATGGAGGTTCTGGCTAGGAATGGTAGAGTATATCAGTGAAGAGTCACAAGCACAAGGGCTTGAGGATATACAAACAACGAGATCAAACTCAGAAGGATACTCAAGCCCACTTGGATCAAGAGGGGGAAGAAAGGGCTCCCATGCCCCCATTGGATAAACCAATGGATCAATTGTTGATTCCAAGTCTCGAGAAGGAAAACATGATTGCACAGGTTCCTGCTCAGAAGCAATTGACCACTGAGGATAAGACACCACATAATTAACCCATGGTGGGGTGGAGTCTACATGAACACTAGGAACATATAAAGGGGAAGCCTGAACTAATGTTGAATTAGGATGGTGATTATCAGATGTCAGCTGGTCAATAGTGAAAATGCTTCCACTGTGAGGGAAATGCATCACCTGGAAGAGCATAGATACCACAACATTCATAGCATATATATAATCATGCCCAAGAAGAATATTGAAATCTAACGGGCCTTGCACCACTATAAAATCAACAAGGATAGTATTCCCACCTAACGAGATAGGTAACTAAGGAAGAACCCCCAAATATTCACTAGGATGTCTATCAAAAGACAACAACTCATGCAAAGCAGACACAAGCTCGGGAGATCCCAAGACTTTCCAAACCGAGGAGGATAAAATACTTGCAGAGGCTCCTTCATCCACAATACAATGATCAATGTTTATCGAATTAACTTCAACCCTTATTTGAAAAGGTACAGAAGAAGGAAGACGAGGCTCAACAAGGTCATTCCAATCAAAGGAAACCATCCTAGGGCTTGGAGGGGGTGTTCTTGAAATGAGCGGAATGCCCCCTTGTTCTAAAAGTCCTGAACTGGAAATGCTAAGAACATAGTTGGTAAACACATCACTCTCCAAGAGAAGAGTGGGATCAACAGAAGATTGCAACGATGTGACCACTTTGGTAGACTCGAAACTCTCCAAGAGAATATTGGGATTAGCTGAAGACTATATTGACATGACCATTTTCTCAACCAATGGCTGAATAGGTTGAGAGAATACATGGTCTAAAGGAACCTCACCCCCCAAAAGAGGAGTGGGATCGGTCGATGGCTGGATCGACATGACCACTTTCACAAGAAATAGTTGAATAGGCTGTGAGACTACATGGTCTAAAGGAACCTCTCCCCCCAGAAGAGTAGTGGGATCAGCCGATGACTGCATCGACATGACCACTTTCACAACTAATGGCTGAATAGGATGAGAGACTACATTTTCTAAAGGCACCTCACCCCCCAAAAGAGGAGGGGGATCGGCCGATGACTGCATCGGCATGACCACTTTCACAACCAATGGCTGAATAGGCTATGAGACTACATGGTCTAAAGGCACCTCACCCCCTAGAAGAGGAGTGGGATCAGACGATGAATACATTGGCATGACCACTTTCACAAACAATGGTTGAATAGGCTGTGAGAATACATGGCCTAAAGGCACCTCACCCCCTAGAAGAGGAGTGGGATCAAACGATGACTGCATCGACATGACCACTTTCTCAACCAATGGTTGAATAGGCTGAGAGAAGACATGTTCTAAAGGCACCTCAACCCCCAAAAGAGGAGTAGGATCAACCAATGATTTCTTTGGCATGACCACTTTCTCAACAAATGGATGAATAGGCTAAGAGGAAACCTCAGAAGACTCAAAATCAGATGATCTTGCAGACAGGGACCATAATCTTTGTACCTCTGGAATTCTAGGGCACATATGAGTAAGGTGATCTCCCTTGCAAAGATTACAAGGGAACTTAGGATTATGTCCTATCCATCTAGGTTTCTCAATAGAATCAATGCCCCCAAAATGACTAGCAGTGGCTGGTTGCACATCTCCAACATGACTTGCAGAGGTTGGTAATGGATCGATGACATGACTTGCAGAGGCTATAGACCTTTTTCCAGTATGACTAGCAGGGACTAGACTTTTTACCCCAACATGACTTGTAGAGGGTGGGTGCATGCCCCCAACATGACTTGCAGAGGTTGACGACCTATCTCCAACATGATTCGTAGAGGGTGGTGATTTCTTCTTCCTATTCTTCCTCTTTCTATTTCGTTTAGACTTTCGGTTACTAGTAACTATAGTTTCACCAGAGGTGGGAGAAGGAGGAGGAGATGACTTTTCTAATGAAGGAACATCAACATGGTGCCCATGACATAAGGTGCTTAACTGAGAAGTGTCAAGATCATTTGGGACATTTGGAATGGTACCCAACCAAACTGGTAGTCCCACATTCAATTCAAGAATGTACAAAGTGGCCATCAAAGGGACACCAACATTTCCGAAGAAGGGGAAAGCACAAGAATTCCCTTGCGAAGGGGTTCCTTGGTTGGTATGGTCGAGAAATTTATCCATGAAGATATTATGCATAGGTTCTCCCCTTGTGGGATCGTCCAAGTCCGTAAAAATCTCACACACTCACTCTGGAAAACCAGTGTTATAGAAACAACGTCTATATAGAGGTGGCTCTACGTTTATAAGCGAAAGAACAAAATTTCTTCATGATTGACAGAGTGGGTAGTCTACCACCCTAGGTCAGAGACCCAAAGAAATAACTGACTAACTCACTATGGAAAATGAGGGAGCATAGAGCACAAACTAAATAATTCCTAAAGGAAAATCAAGCAAACGACTAACTAGTAGGAAGAATAGTTACACCAACCAACACTAGAGAAACTTACCGGTGCAATTGAAACTTGAGTACGGAAGCACCCTTTGGGTATACTTTGCAAAGCATGGCTTGATGTTTTCCCTAGGTACCATGGTATACCCCCGTAGTCACCTGTGTAAGTACCTAAAGTAAAGGCAACTAGGTTGCCAACTCGTGAACAACTCCCAGGCGAGTACAGTTGACAGCCGGGTGGACCGCAATGAGAAGGGTATCAAGCCTGAAACCTATTAAGGGTATTGAAAGAAAGAGTTCTGGAATATGATTGAGGACCTCAAATGGATTTGAGACCCACAAAGCTCCATGGAAAATGTGATCAACGAAATCCCAAGACAAGCCCTCTATATGCGTTCCTCCACTACGATTGGTCCGGCTTTGGAGGGGTTATCTCCGCTACCTTTCCGCACGCGACCTCATGTTTAGCCCCTGTGTTAGAGGGGTGTCCCGGATAGTTTCCATGTTACTGGAATTTTTCACTCCCTAACATAGACTCCTATGTTTGTTTTTGCAGCCTTGAAGAGTTTCCTCTCCAATCTTAAATCAAGGCTCTAGACTAGACTAGTTGATGGACCCTACAAACATAAAAAGTCTAGTTAATTTTAGATTTAGTGTTCTTTTTAATGGCTTGATTTACTCAAAAAGGGTGCGGTGGTGAAACTGATGTTGTTAAGACTCTTGCGAAAAATGATGAAACTTACATGAACACTAGCAAAGAATGATTATCTTTCTTATTATTTTTTTTTGAAAATATTTTAAGATGAGAAGAAAACACAACACTATGCTAATTTCTTTTTCTTTTTCAAATAACAATGCAAAGCAGATGCCAAGAAAGAAAGAGACCTAAGAAGCTAATTTTTTTTTTTATATTTTCTTCCAATCAAAACAGAGGTAACAAAAGCTTCTAAAAGAAACTGATGAATGTACGATTCAAAATGCAAGTCATTTTTCTTAAAATTTCAAGCTAAAAATAAGTTAAAAAAGATAGGAAACACAAGAAATCTTTTTTATGAAAAGAAAACTATGCTACGGTCAAACTTAGGCTATAGACTGTGATCACAGAGACCAAAAAGACTGGCTTCTGACAGGTAAGAGGATGACTACCTCTCTCTATCAAAAGATATCCCTGACACAGACACACGACTGTCACCTCCGTAGCAAGCATATATACGCAGGCTGTCCAAATGTAGAGCGCGTATGCACGTGTGCAAAGATATTGCAGGACGCGTATAGCTTTGTAAATGGTAAAAAAAGTGAAAAAACACAATCCAGCACAGGTGTTATCACTGAAATTTCATCCGCACAGGGCGACAAGAACTCCGCATCATCAGCACAGAAAAACAGTCGTTCATGGCACAAGGATTAACTCCACAGCACAGCAAAAGGGTCAAAA
>JZKD02S0100136.1:1242030-1257172 GCA_000966675.3 Picea glauca
GGGGCCTGTTGGCCCTGCCATAGTGAACAACAATGTTTTCCAAATGCCGGAAGAGCTAGACCCAGGTTTGTGACACCTGAACTACATGAGGTTGCATCAACAGTGGGACATCCTTGATATTTTCCATAAGGATTGTACGAGTAAGCACGGTAAAGTTATGCTCTACCCATCTCAATACTCTCTCATCCTCTCCGACTGGAGGCTCCCCTGCTATTGCTGTTGGTCCGACGACTCCATCTAGTCTTGCCTCTGGTCGAGGACACGGCCTAGTCCTTGAGAAGTCTACTGGATGCACTTGTCCCACATCTATACATAACATATACATAAGTGTTAGATACTCTGGTATACAAAAAAATGATATATATAAAAAGATATAAAAATTAAATAAATTTGAAAAGAAAACTTACCCATCTCTCCTCGCTCCACCCCGGGAGGTACAGGCATGTCAGGATCTCTAGAAAAATTGATCCTAACATAGGGGTAGTCCTCTATTGTCAGAATCTGTCGTGACCACCAGTCGAAAAATTTGTCATCAAAGGCCTCGATGGTCCTCCCTCCCCCCTGTCACGGAAACAACATTGCCCATCTGCATAGCGCTGGGAGAGAGGCCTTATGAATTCATATGGTCTCTCAAGGACTGAGACTGGGTACCCTCTCGAAGAAAAAGGAGCACAAAAAGGTCCCAAATCCAAAGTTACGGTGCTCCCATATCTGACACTTTGTTAGTTGTCTCTTCATGCAATCTAGCATGGTGGTACTCTAGTCGAAAATCCGTGCATTTAAGAAATGTACTACACAATGCATGTGCACCTAGGAAGCCTGATGTAAATCTGTGGATCCATTAATATACATAATGAGTAGAACTATCACCTTGAGTGATAGGTTGTTGATCTTATGAATAGGAACTTGAGAACTTACTTTCTCAGTACCATCCTCACAATGGAGTCCAATCAACTCCTTGATGTTGTGTGGCTTGGGGGGAAAAGTATGCAAGTTGACTGGGTCCCCTCTCCTCGAGAGACCAGTCAGGAAGTAAATGTCCTTAGTTCATTGGAGTCAATGACTGCCTCTCGAGAATGAATGTCTCTACGTCAGGATGCCAACAATCTATCAATGCATTTAGCAACCTGGGTTGTGCCCTCATAAACGGACACTAGAAGAACTTTAACAACCCTCATTGTGACAAAACAACGATAGCAGTAGGGTCCTCGGAGACCAAAAAATCAATGTCCTGATGCTCCCTCTCTCTCCAATGAACATACATCTTACAAAATTACAAGTGGATGGAGAGTTAACTCTTGTTTTTTTTTATTTTTTCACTTGTTTGAGTGTGTACGTGGGCTGTCTTGAGGACAATTGCATGTGCACATGGGAAAAGTATCTTTTTCCCATGTGTACATGCAGGTTGTGCTTGGAAAGACCATGTACACATAGGGCCGACCTCTTTAAATGTCAGCGCCCCACCAAAACACAAAAACAAATGCAAAAAAGGATGAAGGAAATGCAAGAGAGGTGAGTGTGTACTTACTTGGTCCAAACGGAAGTTCATTTCGTCCACTGAAGCTCCCGGAATCAACTATTTTGGAAAAGGGGTGTTTTTTGACTTTTGGTCAATTCTCAATTTACAATGGTGATAATGAGCTGCCAACTTTCTATTTATAGACTTTTTGGCCCCTTTTTGTCATTTTTTGGACCCTTTTTGTCATTTTTTCTAGCTTGAAAATCATTTACTATGGTACTTGAGTTTCTTAGGGGATGTTACAATAAGTGTTACTTTGGGTATTTAGGATTTTTTTCGAGAGTTGGGTCAGTTTTAAAGGTCATTTGGTAAAAATTCATTTTTCCAACTTTGTGCATATAAGATAGGATTCTACCTCTACTTGTTGCACCTCGTTTCCTTTTTCGCTTTTCCATAGGTTCTATCCCACCGAATTGCGACACAGAACCCTCATTCCTTCTCTAGAAGTGTTGTAATTTAGTGGTATAGCCTACCTTCACATGGATGCCCTAGGTAGATCCTGGTTGCATTTTGGTGTCCATGCCATTGCTAATGACTATAGGCTCGGGAGTCCTTAGTAGTTTTTTCTAATTACGAGTTTGAGCCTCATTTCAATGATTCATTATCACTCTTGACCTCACCCTAGGGACTCCCAAACCACAACGAGTCTTCTTTTAAGCCCTTTTCAAACCCTCTAAACATGAAAAGATTGTCAAGAGATCTTGTTTCCCTTCACGCTCACTAAACTGAAATTTGAAGGCACGTCCGTTCGACAATAGTTTACCCCTTTTTCGGTATGGACAATCATTTAAATGAACAAAGGTATACTCTAGGAGCCTCAGTTCTCTAGAAGAGTATTCTCAGGTATAGATTTAACCCTTTTTCGGGCCCGAGGGACTAAATTTATGAAAAAGAAACCCCCACGGAGTCCATAGTTAAGCTCTTTTCAGACTCCCTAAAATAGAAAAGATGGTCGAGTGACATTGTTTCTTCACACTCGTTAAATTGGTCCAGAGAACGTCCTTTACGGAGTCCATAGTTGAGCTCTTTTTAGACTCCTTAAATCTGAAAATATTGTTGAGTGATCTTGTCTTTGTCACACTCGTTAAAATAATTTTGAATAGGTGTTTGTTTGGTGCTAGTTTATCCCTTTTTCGAGCCAACTAGACTACCTTAGAAAAAGGTACCCCAGTGGAGTCTTATTTTACGTTTTTTTTTTCAGAATCTCTCAACATGAAAAACCACCGAGCATACCTTCTCTGGGCTGATTAAAATTACATCGAAGGACATTAGAATTGTGTCTTATTAATCACATTTGCATTCCTGTGTCTTTGGCCTAATGCCAGCTCCATGTTTCTCTCAACTGAACCATTTGAAGCATGCCTTATACGCAAGCCTTGTATCACTTTGCCTCTGTGTCTTGACACCTTGACCCGTGGAGGATTTTTCCCAAGTGTCCTTTTCCTGCATATGTCCCCTTTCTCTGAGCATCAATGTGTTCCTTGAACTTGGAACTAGTATGTCTGTGACACTCGATAAACTTGAGTCAACCCTTCTGCAGTTTGTCTCTTATCCTCATGCCCGACCACCCCGAAAGACTAATCAAGTCCTTGTTCAAAATCAATGAATTTCTCTGCACTGATCACCAAGATCCTCTTGTCTGTTCCTGAGGAGCCATCAAAGACCTATGGGTAGTGAATTCGTACACTGATATTACACTCCTACCCAAGTTTTGAATATTGTGAAGTTGTTGCTCGAGCTCTAAAGACTTCATCTCCAGCCATCAGGCATCATTGGCTTCTTAAAGATGGATACCATACATGTATATATATTGGTTTTGAGATGTAAATCCGCTATGTACTTCTCGCGACTACACTTTATATAGTTATATGACATGGATGTGCAGTGTATTTGATTGGCAACCATGATTTTATTTCATCCCGAGCATGGGTATGCCCGCATCGATGAAACAAATTGTTATTTTTGCAGATGGCACCTCCTAAACTCTGGTCCCTGGGCTCACTTGCTTCATACATTGGTGAAGATTTGTAATGTATTTCAACCATTATATGCTCTTCTAACCTCACACATTAGGGGGCATCTTTTATAACCCTAAATTACACCAGACATGTATACCTGGCATCAGGCCATCTAACTTGCTATCTTTTCCAATCCATCACTAAACAAGCTCTTCTAAAAATCATTGTTTTGAAGGTGTACGCGACCTGCACCACTACTGCATGCGTACACATGCTTGATGACCCACTAAAACCCACGTACACTCACAGAATATCACGAAAAGTGGAAATTGCAAAGGATACTAGTTTCTGGGCCATTACTTAACCATTTGACTGCCCATAGCCAGTTACCCCAACCATTACTATCTCTTTTGGCCTATAAAAGAAGGGGTTGGGGTCCTATCTCAAAAATAAGCACAAGAGAAAAGAAAATATGCCCATTTTATCAATCCCCCTTTGCCCCAATTGCAAATCCCTTGCCATTTCCCTAAGAGAGAACTGAAGAGGAGAAGAAGACATGGAAGTAGTTGGTGCATGGTGAAGAGGAGACTAGGACCAAGTTCAAGGAGTAGTGTTGGTATCATGTTGTAAGCTACTTTTGTGAGATTAATATAAAGAATTACTCTTTTTCGTCTCGCCAAATGACGTCTTAAACTTATATGATTTGTTTACATTTCTCATTTATGATGTCTAACCCACTAATCCATATGTAGAATGCATTCTTGTAGTTTCTTGTTTGTATTTTGGTGAATGCAAGTCAGCCTTGGGAGGATTCTTCTAGTCAGGAAAAAACTAAGTGCAAAAGGATCGACACTGGACATAGAGTTTAAGGTAGGCCTACTGAATCCCTCTCTCTTGTCTTTCATGTGTAATTGTGGGGTAATGTTGGGATATTGATTAAAAGTAGGAGACTTTAGACGGTTAGCTCTACCTACACTTTAGACCCTTGGTGTAGTCCGTAGAGGGGTTTTCCCTCTATAGTAGGCTTGCATAGGATTATCATCAAAATAATCAGTGACTCATCCACCAGGATGGCCACAAAACCAATGGCGTGCAAATTGCTACATAAGTGTCGCAAAGAGGAGGTCCCTACAAGGGTTGTCACAACTATAGCTCAGTGCGCAAATGACACCATACTTAGTTGGGCCCTATTAGCACATATACTGTACTGGGACTTCGGACCTCACATTTCAACCATAAAGAAAAGGTTTGCATGCGAGTTTCGTGGAAACAGGGGAAAACAAAACTTGCATAGCAATCACATGCTACTCAAGTGCATTTTTATCATAACTCTTAAATCGTGCACCTGTTTTCCATGAAATTTTTATAGGATATGAATGAAGGTAATATGAATAATATCACTTAATTTCAGGTTAAAATTCTTCACTATTTTCAAGAAATGGTCCACCGTCATCTACATCCATTTTTTAATTATATTGAGTTCCATGAACTGTGTTTTTCCCAAATTTCTCCAGTAGAAGAATCATAGTGATATTAAGTTTCTGACCAAAATTAATCTGGAACCAGTTTAATATTTGAGATAAAATCAAAAAATACCAAATACGGAAACTTTGTTGTGCAAACACACTACACAAGTGTTGTAGCTCACAGTTGCACAACAAGTTGCATCAGCACGCTACACAAGTGTTGTAGGTATCAGTTTTTGTAGGAAATGGGATTTCATGATGAAACAATCAGATTGGATGATCAAGACAAGTTTGAAAGTGGTTTAGAAGTTTCTTCAACACATAAATACATCCAGGTTATATCATTTATTGAAACTAAGCCTCGGTTTGCAATCTTAAAGTATTTGGAGTTTTAGAACCTTAATGAAGAATTTGATTCTTTGAAGGAAGATAAATGGTTTAGGGGCTCAACATCATTTAAAAAAAATTAAATATGATAGTAAATGTCCTTCGTATAGCTTGCAATGATCAACCATATGAAGGAAACGCAAAAATAACCCTCGTTGTGCAACCTCACTACGCAAAGTTTGCAGGGCATACGGTTTTTGAGGTCAAACTCAAGATCATGTTTCGAACAACTAGAGATGTTTTTTGAAAAACCCAATTACAATTTTGTCAATAATGGTCCCAATAACAAAATCCTCTCTCATTTTTTGTACATTTGTCATATTTTGGGATATTCGAAGGAATCTTTTCAGCCTATTTTTCAGATTTAAATATTTAATGATTTCGTGTTTTAGTTATTATCTTTGGGCACAGATCCCGAGAATATGGAGAATAATTTTCAAAAATAGGAATATTTTTTTCTCAATAATGGTTTCAACTCCAAAAGCCTCTCCCAATTTTCTAACATCTATCGTTATTCGAGAGATATGATGTTATTTTGATCCCTATTTTCCAGCAAATTGATTCCTATTTCTTAGCAGACATTTTTGAGTTTGTTCCTATTTTGATGTAACTAGATCCAAAAATGAAGAAAAATGGTTGAATTCAACCTCCTCATCTTGGGGAAGAATTCTTCCTATATATTTTTTAGTTTTTATTAGCAAAGGTGGGGGGTTCGACCTTCAGTTGGAGAAGAAATTTATTGGACTGTGTATCATTTTTCCTGAATATTTTATGAGTTAATACAGAAGTACAATACTTTCATGAAGCAAAGATTCATCACGATGATGTTCTAAGTATGTCTTTTTCTTTGTAAATGCTCATTTCCACTAATGTTTATTCTATTCCAGTATTTGACTGAGAGTATATGTTTGGAATTCATATTTATCTGATGCTCCATTCATGTAGTAAATACTTGTTTATGTGTTAAGGATTTCATGTGCATAATTCATCTGTATTTGGTGCTCTATCCATGGTGATCTATCTCCTTTCTATTTTTTCTTCTAAAGGTACATTAAGAACTCATCCTTTGTTAGGTGCTCTTAGTGTAATGGGTTGTCCTTCTCTCTTTTCTACTTCCATCTTAATATTGTTTATTTGTTGAAAAGCATCACCTACTTTGCCTTTGTTTTCAGAGATTACATCACCATCTATTAACTCAACATCTTTAAGATCAGACCTTGACTCCATTTCCCAATGTTTTATTATTTGGGATTGTCTTACAAACTCATTTAAATTTCAAAAAACCTATAATATTGCATAATCGAACCTCTGTGTGCTCATTGCTAAATCTTTTTAAGTATTTTCAGTATTTACATATTTGAGAGAGTCCTCTTTAGATGTATAGGTCAGAATACAACCTAAAGTGTTTTGTGGTTACCTCCATAGTTTCCCTCTCACAACTAGGGGAAATTACGGAGTGATAACATTTTGGCATCATTTTCGATGACCGAAGGTGAAATCTTCCCTGGGATAAATGACAAAGTTCCGATCTAATTGTTGATGGTGGACAACAATCATACACAAGGAGGTTGTAAATCATCCACCTGGAGACCCTGTTATCAGTTGTATCCAGATGATAGAATATCAATGGAAACTCCATTGTCTGAAGGTTTTAAATCTTGAAGAAGGTACTAGTGACTCCAATGGATTTGATGAAGAACTCAGATGCTGCTACAATTATTTCAAGGTATGCATGTTTGGAATTTTCATAGATTTATGGTTTCCTGAATCTTTTACCCAAGGATGATTTTCTTTTAAGAAATGGTCCAAAATTTAGTGGAGATGATCTGAGTTTGACTTTGAAGCATATCTCAAACTTTCGTGACTTGACTGAGTTTCTTAGAGTCAAGCATGAAGATGTTTTCATTAGACTTTTTTATGATTCATTCCAAGGGAAGTGTAGGAGTTCGGATGAAGGTTTGCATGTTAGATCTATTAGAACTATTACAACTTGTTGGGTTGTATTTTTGGAAACATGGATGGAGGAGGCAAAGTTTGTGGCAGACTCTCCTTCCATTCAAGGTTTTAGAGAATGGAACAATATGTGTGTTGATGATGAGGGTGATGAAAACTTTCCTGCATTTTTGTCTTCTTACTTAAAGTCATGCAAATCTAGCTCATAAGCCAAGATCCTCTTTTTACAAGAGTTTTCGAAGGACTTTTAGAAAGATATTGAGGTTTTAGAGATTCAAATTCAGTCCCACAATGTCCAATATCAGAGTCAACCTTTAGAAATCCTTTTCCAGTTGAGACAAGAGGAGGTAGTGCTGCCCTCAGTTGTCAATATTGAGGATTTTTTTTTGTCTGAACATGAGTTTGACAATGCACAATTGAAACAATGGTTTAACATAGAAAACACATGTGAAATATCCAATTTCAAAAACCAAATTGTAGAATACCTTGGGCATCAACAAATAAACTATGGCATCCATGATTTCTATGATGTTGTAGATGAATATATGGAAGTATTTCTCAGCTTAAATTCACAACCATGTCTCCACTTTGAGAAACATAAGTATTATGTGTTTCCCTTGCCATCACAAATTCTAGTGTCTATTATGTTCAAGCACAGTCAAGCAATAAAATTATGTGAGCAACTACTTGATTGGCTTCACTAGAAATTTGATATCACTTAATTCGAAACTTGTGCTCAACAAATTAGGGTAGATAGGTGTGCACATAAGCTTGTTGGGTAAGCATATTTAGATTTCAATGGGATTGATTTCAGGTTAGCAAGAGAGCAGGTTAGAGGTTACAGTTGGAAAGTTGAGTTTGGGAGTAGCCCAATGGATAAGGCATGGGTCGATGGGTTATTTTCCGCCTCACAGGGAGGATAGAATCCTCAGTAGGAGCCAAATGTTAGCACATATAATGTACTGGGACTTAGGACATCACATTTCAACCATTAGTAAAATGTTTTCATGTGGGTTTCGTGGAAACAGGGGAAAACAGAACTTGTGTAGTGATCACACAATACACAAGTGCATTTTTATCATAACTCTTAAATCGTGCACATGTTTGCCGTGAAAGTTTTATAGGAGATGCATGAAGGTAATATGAATAATCTCACTTAATTTCAGGTCAGAATGCTTCACTATTTTTTAGAAATGAGCCATCGTCATCTATATCCATTTTCAAATTTTCTCGAGATCCATGAACTACGTTTTTCCCAAATTTCTCCAGTAGAAGAATCGTGATGATATTAAGTTACTGACCAAAATTCATCCAGACCTAATTTATGGTTTGAGAGAAAATAAAAAAATACCAACTGCAGAAACTTTGTTGTGCAAACACGCTATGCAAGTGTTGTAGCTTACAGTTGCATAACAAGTTGCATCAGCACGCTATGCAAGTGCTATAGGTATCATTTTTTGCAGAAAATGGGATTTCATGATGACAGAATCAGATTGGATGATCAAGACAAGTTTGAAAGTGGTGTAGATGCTTCTTCAACACATAAATACATGCAGGTTATATCGTTTATTGAAACTAAGCCTCAATTTGCAATCTTGAAGTATTTGGGGTTTTAGAGCCTTGATGAAGAATTTGATGCTTTGAAGGAAGATAAATGGTTCAAGGGCTTAGAATTATGTTTAAAAAATTAAATATGATATTAAATGAACTTCATACATCTCTCAGTGATCAACCATATGAAGAAAACCCTAAAATAAACCTCGATGTGCAACCTCTCTACGCAAAGTCTGCAGTGCACATTGTTTTTGAGGTCAACTTCAAGATCATGTTTCGAACAACTAGAGATGTTTTTTTAAAAACCCAAAAAGGATTTTATCAATAACAGACCCAATAACAAAGTCCTCTCCGAGTTTTTTCACAACTACCATATTTTTGGATATTCGAAGGGATATTTTCAGCCTATTTTTCATATTTAAATATTTAATGATTTCCAGTTTTAGTTATTATCTTTGGGCACAGATCTCGAGAATATGGAGAATAATTTTCAAACACTAGAAGAGGGTTTTCTAAATAATGGGTTCATATCCAAAACCCTCTCCCATTTTTGTAACATCTATTGTTATTCGAGAGATATGTTGTTATCTGTGATCCCTATTTTCCAGCAAATTGACTCTTATTTCTTAGTAGACAGTTTTTAGTTTGTTCCTATTTTGATGTAACTAGATCCAAAAATGAAGGGAAATGGTTGAGTTCGACCTCCTCAGCTTGCGGAATAATGCTTTCTATATATATTTTTTTAATTTTGATTAACAAAGGAGGGGGTTTCGACCTTCAGCTAGAGAAGAAAGCTATTGGATTGTGTATCATTTTTCTTGAATATTTTATGAGTTAATATAGAAGTACAATATTTTCATGAAGAAGAGATTCATCACGATGATGTTCTAAGTATGTATTTTCCTTTGTAAATGATAATTTCCATTAATGTTTATTCTCTTCCAGCATTTGACTGAGAGTATATTTTTGGAATTCATCTTTATATTATGCTCCATTCATGTAGTAAATACTTGTTTATGTGTTAAGGATTTAATGTGTAGAATTCATCTGTATTTGGTTCTCTGTCCATGGTGATCTATATCCTTTATATTTTTTCTTCTAAAGTTACATTAAGAACTCACCCTTTGTTAGGTTCTCTTAGTGTAATGGGTTTTCCTTCTCTCTTTCTTACTGCCATCTCAATACTATTTCTTTGCTGAAAAACTTCATCGACTTTGCCTTTGTTTTTAGAGAGTACATCACCAGCTATTGACTCAATATATTTAATATCAGATATTGACTCCATTTCCCAATGTTTTCTTCTTTGAGCTTGTCTTACCAACTCCTTTAAACTTCAAAAAACCTATAATATTGCAAAATATGACTTACGTGTGTTCATTGCTAAATATTTTTGAGTATTTTCAGTCTTTACATATTTGAGAGAGCCCTCTCTAGTTCTATAGGTTAGAATACAACCTAAAGTGGTTTGTGTTTACCTTCGTGGTTTACCTCCCTTGTCCAAGGGAAATTACAGAGTGATAACATGCCCCATATCTATTGAACCTCTTCCTCAATGACTGCAAGGATGTGCAAGAGTTGGGAACAATGTTACACTATTCTTGGTTGTTGATTCTGATAGCACTAATCGGGTGGAAAGAGCCTCCCTACTCTTATTTTTGTGATAGATTAGGTCACTGACGCATAACACGATACACATCCATGGGAAGCACGTCGAACCCCAAGAGAAGAAGTGGTAATGTGCGTACCTTTACACAGTATCTCAGTGACATTTAGGACAATATATCCAACACTTGGAGGATCACTCCAAAATTGATCACGCAGTATCAAGGTATATCCAACTTTAGGGCTATGCACTACAATATGTGAATCCAAGCATGCAGGGATCCATCAAAAAAATGGCTGCAACTTTGTTTATGCATCAAGGTAGTGGAAGTTGAAATGGCAATGCAAGACTAGCAGGATGATTGGATGATCCCAGTCATCACCAAGGACATGGAAAAGGGAAAGGAAGTGGAAGTAGGATCATCCAAGACATCTGCAGGATACAACGTTGCACCCAAAAATCCAACACAGTAGGGTTAGCCTAGTTAGAAACCAACACAAAAGAAGGAGGGAAGTGATCCAAAGAAGGATGCGCAATCAGGGAAGAAGGAAACTGCTCCGACACAAGAAGAAAAAGGAAGGGGAGACACAATGACACAGGAAACCCCCTTGGAAACCACTCCAAAATAAATAGTGCCACCCAAGCATCCAATTATACATACAAGGTGGCCACGCAAGAAGGCCAAGGCTCATAAGCAGATAACTGAGTACACAATCATTGAGAATGATTTTAATCTTGTCGCAGAGAGAGTACATGATCGCACAACATAGAAGTTTGAAGAGGTCGAACACCAAAGAGGAAGGATAGAAAATGAGTTGGATGATATCAGTAAGGTCCTAGAACAAATAAAAATATTGTAAAGGAATGATAGGGGAACAAAACCAACCTCCTCAGCAACAAAAGCAGAGAAAAGGATTGCGCCAAACGAAGAAGACACCATCCAGACCATAGTGCAGGTGAGTCCAAGCTTTCAAGTAACATCAGATATGTTGCAGATGGATGAGGCTATAGCCCAGACACCACTTAAATATATGGCAAATGTATAGTTGATACTGGAAAAGATACTAACAAAGGCACTGTACAAACTGCAAGTCAATGTCACACAGGAAGTCCAATCGCGTGCAAGGACAGATGCGACAGAATTGCAGGAAACTAGGAATTGAAAGGATTCCCTAGCACTGGTAGTCGAGAAAGTAAATTTTGAGACAAACTAGGAGAAACGATGTACAAATAAGTTAGTTAATAATTTGAAGGAAGTTTTTAGAATGATTCCAGACAATGTACAGGAACCCATGAGCAATTTGGAAGAACAGATCCAAATCATTGCGCATATGCTCGAGAAATACAAGAAGGAGATAGAGGGTCTTAAATAAAAATTAACCCCAACTACTCCTCCATAATTTATTTCTAAAAGGGAACAACAAAAATCCCTGCAAGTGGAAGTGAAGCAGAAATAAGCTGAAAAGGTCACACAATTGTTTGACAAGACTGCGTAGCTATGGACAATGCCAGAAGAATATGATAGGGTCCATCAACTGGATCAACAAGAGGAGGTAATCAACACTGAAATGCAGAATATGAAGCAGAGGCAAAATTCCATGAGAATCACAAAGCGAGTGAAGGGCACACAGGAGATGAAGACCCTACAGGAAGAACTAAAGACTTCGCAGAATAACAAGCAGGAAAGGCTAGCCTAGTTAGAACCTCTCCAAGAGAAAGAAACGCAATTTATTGTGAAAATGGAGAAGGAAAATATGATAATGGCTCAGGATCATGTTGAGATCACATAATATCTCAAGGAGAACATCACAATGTAGAGGGTAGAAGAGCTCACATTGAAAGATGTGCATGGCAGAGAAAAAGGGGAAGAGCTAGAAGGGAAATTAAACATCTTGGAAGAGGTTCTTTAGGGAGCGCACACCACTAGAGTGACATAGGACGAGCCACATGTTAGTGTTCAGGGCCTTTTGGGCACATGCCTATTTTTATAAGGAAGTTTATTTTAACTGCAAGCCTAATTTTGGAGAAGAACAACTGGCAAGAAAAGTAGCATGCATGAGGAAAAGCAACACACATGAGGAAAAGAAGCATGCAAGGTGAGAAGGTAGGAAAGTCTGACCATGATAGGGTTACGGTTTTTGACAAAGATTGTAATGGCTATAAACCTTTAGAATAATATAAATAAGAAACTAGGAGCTCTAGGTTAAGGGTTCAATAGTTGTAATTTTGATGTAAAAGAAGTTCAGTGAGATGATATTGGCTATTATGATTGTAATAAGGAGATAGAAGAGCCAAGTAAGCCATATTTTTTAGGGTTAGGTCACAAGATGAGCTTGGTGTGATCTAGTCTGCCTCACAGAGTTTCTTTAACCTCATTATGATTGTATGATGAAATGTGTAATGCGCGTAATGCCATATTTTACAACAGACTAAATAAAAGAGAAGAGAAGCCAACTATTTGTGGATGTAGCCCAGGAAGGGGTGAACCATGATAAAACATGTGTTATATGTGATGTTTATTGATTGCTTACTTCTTGTTAATGGTTATCTTATGAATGAATGATTAATAAGATGTATTAGAATGCATGCATGAGCCTAAAGATGAATGATTCCTAGAAATACTTGAATGAATAACAAGATTAATGCATGAAGGAGATAGAATACACTCCTAGATCCCCACTCATTCCTAGACTACAAATATATGAGTATTGGAGTTGCCCATAAAGATATCTCGGGTGAGACTGCATAGTGCACTCTGTACGTTGTGTTTCCTTCTGGTTTACCAGGAGGGTTGATATTTTTAGAGTGTTTTGTTGGAAACCTGTTGAGATATGAACCTGGGTCAGCCCTAGAAGTATAAGAGAAGGATAAATACAACCAACAACCTATTTTCAGTTGGCGCTAGAGAACACATGGAGTTGTATCTTCCTTTAGGTTGGATCCTATAAATTAGGGTGTTGGATCCTCCTTCCAGTTGGAGCTGGAGAATTTGGGGAGTTGTATCTTCCTTCAGGTAGGAGTCTGTAAACAGGAGGTTGGAGCCTCCTTCCAATTGGTTCTAGAGAATTTGAAAGTTGGTGCTTCCTATGAATGTAATATTGATATATATAAGAAATCATTTTGTGGTTTTCTCCCATTTGGGTTTCCACATAAAATTCTGGTGTATTGTGTATATGTGGTTATGATGTGATGCATTGTTTATGGTTATATGTTTATGATATGTTAAATTCAATCATAAGTGAATGGAATCATTGATAAGTTAATGTTGTGATTGAAAATGGTAAATAGTTTTCAATATTGATTCACACCCCCCTCTCAGTATTGGTGAATACTCCAACAGGTGCTTCCTATGAATGTGATCTAATATATAAGAAAACATTCCATGGTTTTCTCCCAATTGGGTTTCCACGTAAAATCTCTTGTCCAATGTGTATTATGTGATGCATTGTTGAATGGTACTATTTATGGTTATATGTTCATGACATGTTAAATGAAATCATAAGTGAATCAAATTGTTGATAATTTAATGTTTACATGTTGTGATTAAAAATGATAAAAATTGCTCAATACTAATTCACCCCCCCTCAGTATTGGTGAATATTCCAAAAATTGGTATAAGAGAAGGTCCTTCAGAAGTAATCCAACCAGTGGAAGGTAGATCATGGAGTGAACTAAGAATGGAATGGCATTGTTTGATGGTTAGAACTATTCCTTCTAGAATATAAGGATGGAAACGCTTTTGTAGACATAAGGATTTGATGTCTGGAAAGAACTTGTAGATGAATACAAGGCACCTACCACTCCCCCAATAGATAAATATCGAAAGAAAATTTATGAGAACAATTTGAAGGCTACGAATGTTATTCTAAGTGGCCTGGCTAGTTCACTATATGTCAAGGTTATGCATTATGACTCTGTAAAGGGTATTCATGACAAACTTGATTTTTTTTATAAAGGATATTCCAAATTCAAAGGGGCCAAGCTTCAAACTTATAGAGGTCAATTTGAACAACTGAAAATGAAGGAAGATGAAAATATTGTAGCTTTTTTTCTATGAGTTGGTGAAATAGTGAACATTATTAAAGGCTTAGGAGAAGAAATCAAAGAACCAGTGATTGTTCAAAAGCTACTAAGGTATCTTCCAATGATATTTGATCCTAATTTTTCATCCCTAGAAGAAAGAGAAGACCTTTATATATTGAGCATGGATGAGTTACATGGAATCCTTATAGCTTATGAAATGATAAAAGAGTAGGATAATCCATCTAGGAAGGAAGCAACTTTCAAAGAATCCAAGAAGACAAAGAAGAATAAGCAAAAGTCAAATTCAAACTGCAACTACAACAATGACCTATATGAAGATGAATAAATAGCCAAATTTTTGAGGAAGTTGAAGAAAGGAAGTAGAAGGTACAAAGGTATGCATCCCTTACTGTGCTTTAATTGTGGTAAAATTGGCCATTTTTCTACCAAATTTTCTTATTCTAATAATTTAGATAGTGATGAAGAAGAGGTTTGCAAGAAAGAAAATAAATATCAAAAGGGAAACAAGAAAGGAGATAAAAGAAAAGTTTTCAAGAAATGCCTCTTGTTTGCACTCTTTTCGTCGATGTGTGAGCAAAAAGTGAGTGCTTACATGCCTAGTTGGGCTCTGCTAGTCATGACAGCTGTAATGTAAAAGGTTAGAAAGAAAACAACTAAA
>JZKD02S0100136.1:1257182-1270743 GCA_000966675.3 Picea glauca
ATTTGATGTCAAATCGACTTGGGAGCCGATCCATTAGTGGTTGGGAGGCCGACCAGCTTCATAAATGCGCCGTTTGGCAGGCGCGCAGGTTTTGTACCCCACAGCCGCGCATATGAGCGCAATATACGAAGATGTTGCACGCACGCACTCATTTTTAGTGGGTATGATGCGCTTTTTAATTTTTTATCCATTTTTGTATAGTTTTGGCCCTTTTGCTGTGCTGTGGAATTAATCCTTGTACCATGAATGCCTGTTTTTCTGTGCTGATGATGCGGAGTTCTTGTCGCCCTGTGCGGACGAAATTTCAGTGATAACACCTCTACTCAAGAGAAGACAGTTCCTTATTTGATGAAGATGATGATAGTGACAATGACTCAGAAATATTTCTCTTCATGGAAATGGAAACTCAGAAAGAAACCTTTGAAAGTGATTAAGAATAAGGTAAAGTAGATATTGAAGAAAACTAATTAGAACCTTAAGTGATATAAAAAGAAAAAGGAAGAAAAACAAGTCACTCAAGGAAGAATTGATCAAACTCAAGGAGGGTTCTCAAAATTCCAACAAAAACTATGAAAAGATCTGGCAGATGATTATGAATCTAAAGGTCCAAGTAGAAGAACCTAGAAGAATTGAAGAAACACTCAAAAACCAGTTGGAAGAAAGGGAGAAAATGAAGGAGAGATTGGAAGCAAAAATAGTCTCGCTAAGAAAGGAACTTCAGAAGAAGGACATGCACCAGAACAATACCAAAATATTGGATGAAATAATCAACATTCAAAGGCCATACTATGACAATTCTAGACTAGGATACAAGAAAACCATTGGCATTATTGATTGTGTGTTGTCATTGATGGTGACATGAGTCAAACATGTACAGTAAACAAATAAAAAGGAAGATCACTTTGGGGAAGAGGTAGATCACCTTGGGGTAGAAGAAATTGTGATCATTGTTGATCATGATAGGATCAACATTGATCGTATATTCCTAAAGCTCAGGAGAGGAATCATGCATATAATCGACGTACAAAAGGAGTAACAAAGCACAAGGAATTAAGAGCTTAGGAGGGTTAGCAAATAAACATCAGTGCATAAAAGAATGCACAAATAGTTATTAAAAGATCAGGAGAATAGCGATGAATAGATTAGAGAGAAGAACATTGAAACTGTAATACCCTAAGGCTGAGACCCTGCTAAATTGTATTTATGTTTATAGGCTGGTGAGCTAAGTGTTTATAATCTAGGAGGCTTATGTGTTTATTAGGCCAGAGAGCCTAGATGCTGAAGACCAGGGAGCCTGATTTTTGTATATGTAAATACCCATATCATTAATATAAAACATTGTTGCTTGTAGACTGACCACAAAGAAAGAGTTATGAGGGACTAAGCTCCACTGGGAAGGGAAAGGGAGGGGGGATAAGAGGCTAGGAAAAGGGATAAGATTATGAGCTTATCTCTAAGGGAATATTATAATATATTCCTACAAGACTAAGGTTTTGGAAATGACTCCTATTATCCTAAGTTCCTTTGGGGAAAGGAACGAACTCCAAGTGGGGAGGAACAAGCTCCCAAGAGAGCCATGTGTCAATCTTGGCACATGTAGTTTTATGAGGGAAATCAGTTTGTTGGAGGGGCTTCACTCAACATTCTTGGTATGTTTTCCCATGCAATTAGGGACTCACGCACTGAGCCATCCTCTTCATCATAGACCTTTGCAACATTCATGCAAGCTCGAAAACTTGCAAACCCCTTGAAGCTAACTTATACTTTTCCTGTGAAGCATAACATGATTTCCCAGTGCTTGATCCATATCGCACCCTAGCCATTTTGTTGTTTCTTCCCATTCTTTTCTCTAGAATGGTGTGGCTTGTTTTCATTACTAGAGTCAACACCCGAATTCACTGTTGTTATTACCCGGACTGGATTTTCCCGGGAGATGGACTGAAGAAGCAGGTTGTCGGGCATGTGAAAAACTCTCTCTAGGTGAGAGAGGTTGTTGGGGAATTTATTTTCCCAGAGGGAGCCCCATGATAGTTGGATTTCTCTCAGACTTCATGTCTGGCCTATTGTTGAAGTTGTGGAAGGGGAGTGGAGTAGCCGAAGGATTGTCGAGCAGAGAAGGGGCACACTCCTTAGGGTGGGACATGCATGTCGAGAATGAGGGTCTATAGGCTGTGGATGTGAGTGGACTCCTGGGGACATAATCCTTCATGTAGAATTTGTAACCTCAGCCTAGCCTAAGATTCCCTTTACCCTGGGTGGATTTTAGTCCCAGCTCGGGGGTGACCTATTGTTGATATCTTGGAGCAGCATGGTATAAGGATGGGAGGTTCGTAGAAGGCATGCATGCAGTTGGTGGCCTTATTAAATAGATAAGTAATCTTATGTATTCTTAATTACATGTTATATGTTACACATGTGTTTATTTATTGTACATTTCCACATATTTCTTTGGATGTTAACATAAAGTAGATGTTTGTTTTTAATTTATTAAGTATGATATCTTCCAAAAATGAAAGTGAGTCTTTCTATAAGGTGGAGTGACCCAGCCTGGGAGGCTGGGGTGGTTACAAATTGATATTAGATCTTGAACAGAGAAGAATTGAGGTAGCATGCCCCGGACCTAGGATGGCGGGGAACGTTACAAATTGGTATTAGATATTGAACATAGAATTATCGAGGTAGCATGCCTCAGACCTGGGAAGGTGGGGAAAGTTACAAATTGGTATCAAATCCTGAGGTTTCAACATTGAACCTAGATGGGTCATGTTTGAGGAATTGAAGTAAAAAATCCACAGGGATTTCATGTATAGAGTGCTAGACGGGGGCTAAGAGAGCTCTTGGGTGGTAATGGAAAGCTCAGGAGGTATAAGAGTTTGAGAAATCACAACAATCATGTTTTATAACCACAATATTGAATTTGAGCCATAGGATCTGTGCAGGGAAAGGAAAACCCTTCCTAGCTGGCAGATCTGGAAAAAATTGCATGACAGTTAACCTCCAAGCCCTTCAGACTTCGTGACTTCGGTAAAGTTTACATTTTGTTGAGAAGAAGGGGTCGAAGCCCAAAGTTCTGAAGTCCCAGAGTCCTTTTTAGTCATAGATCATTCAGGAGAAGACATACCATTGGATTTCCCAAGTGGTTTGGAAGTTCGGTGTTCAAGGAAATTTGTTGAAGTGCACGCAGAATGGACTTCCTCCCAAAGTCTCGAAGTCTGAAACTCATATAGATCGTTCATGTTTGAGGACACGTGTCTGCAGATCAACCTATTTAGGAATTCAACATTTAGGGGATTTGTGATGTAGTGTGTAAAAGTATCCCAAAGTCCTGAAGTAACGAAGCCTCGAAGTCCCGAAATCATGAAGCACCAGAGTGACATGGCCTGATGACATCACTAGGGGTGACGTGGACTTCTCTATTCATGCCACGTGTTAGTCAGAATTTTACTTTTGAAGACCTTGTTGGACCAATAACAGTCATGCACATGGGGGCCACGTGTCACCATCTTATATGATGACAGTTGTACTACATGGACCCCAAAAAGTTAAGAGGGTCGGGAATTCGAAATTCAGAGGAATTGAGTGATGGAGCTATTAAATTTTCTGAAGTCCCAAACTCTGGAGTAAATCTGGACCATTCATTTTCATAGAGGGATTTCCATAGATTAAGAAATGTTCATAATTTCGACAGTTCGGGGGTTGTGTGGTGTTTAGCAGCACAATCCTCTGAAGCCCAAAGCTCCAAAGTCCTGGAGAACCAAAATGATGTGGATGTATTTGGAAGTTTGGAATTCAAGAGTTAGAAGGTGTGTTGGAATGGAATCTCCCGAAGCCTAAAGTGTCGAAGTGTCAAAGTTCCAAAGAAAATATTGTGACATGGCATGATGATGCCACCTAGGGTGACATGGGCCTCTGCTAGGCATGCCACGTGTTATCTGGTTTTATACTTTTACAGACCCTATTGTACCAATAGAAATCCAAAATGTGTCACTCGATGGTAGGGCCATGTGTCACCACCTCAATTGATGACTCTTGTACTAAGTGGACCCTGAACGACTTAGAAGTTTGGAAGGAATGAAGTGTGATGAAGGTGTAACTCTAGAAGCATTTAAGAGTAGAGTAAATCCTCACCATTGATTGGTAGAGAACACATGGTAGTAGATCCCGTAGTCTGGAGACTTGGAATTTTGGAGGATTCAAGGAATGTGTAGTTGGGGTCAAGGAATCTTGAAGGTCCGAAGGTTGAAGTCCATATCAACCATTAATTATAGTGGACACATGGCACTAGATCCCAAGGTCCAGAGACATGGTATTCCAAAGGATTTGAGTTGCAAGTTTCTTTGATTCGAGAGATATGAAGGGACAAAGTTAATCTCGATCGTTGATCAGGAGAGGATACGTGGAGAAATTCTAGATCAGTAATGGGTGAGATAATGACTATTGGATCCATGCGAAATAGATCAAGGGATGGGAACAATTGCGAAAATCCAAAGGCAAATTAACGAGGGGGCTATTTCACATTCTGCAATCAATCGGGATCGTAGATATCCATTGGGAGGAAGATCAACGATGGATGATGATTTCTTCTCCATCACACATCTTTCCATTACGAAATTCAAGGTTTTTTTTAAACCACGAGCATGTTTGAGTTCCACAATCGACCAAGACCGTCGATCTTAAAGTGATCAAGAAATCAATGGTTTTTCCAGTTCCGTGGAATTAGAAGTTTGGAGTTGAGAGAACCTTTGAAGTTCTGGAGCCCTGAAGTCTTGACGCTCCAGATAATTTCCTATTTGTTATCACTGGGTCACAACCTATGGTCACATGAGATTGGGGGCCAAATAAAAGGGGCTAAATGCCCAAAAATTGTTTTAAAGAATGAAAAAGGGGTTAGGAAGGAAGCCTGTGGGTTTCTTCTAGTTCGGATCTTCATCAGAAGAGGTATTGAAGACGTGGGAACTTTATGATAGGATCCAACAAAGAAATAAGAACCTTTTTCCTCATAGGAAAGAGATCAGTTGCACAAGGAGTGCATCAGATAGAAAGAACAAGTTCCAAAGGACCATATCTTTATGATCAAAGCTAAGAATTGAGCAAGGAAGCAATCATTGGAAAGGTCTGGGACAACAAAACATATTTTTTCACCCAAAAAAGGGGATTGATTAGAAAATTATTCATAAAATTAGAGGAAATATTTCTGATAGGTTATTGAACCAAAATGGTTCATGTTTTTATAAAATGTTGAATCAATTAACCTAACAAGGTTCTGTTGGTTGCACATTTTGCAGAATTAACAACAGAATTGGTTAGATCAGATCAGCATAAAGTGCAGAGAGATGGATGATACACAGTTAGTCTAAAGTCAATAAGATGAAATCAGAGGGATGAATGTCCATTTGGGTATGGAAGGAACCAAATCCAATGGATATGGAGAAGGAAAGGAGGAAGACATAAATGTAGTTGAGGTCGTTAGAAAATTGGAGACAGATGTCCAAATCCACAAGGATGATAATGAAAGGATTATGAAAGCCAAAGAGAAGAAGGAATACTTTAGCATGAAGTTAATACAGAGCCTAGAAATAATTGAAAATAAGTTGGATAAGGAGAGTGGCTCTAGAAAATCAAGAAGCCACATGACCCCCGAGGAAAAAGGAAGATCTGGGAGTAATAACAGACATCACCATCACCCTTAAAGAAATTCCAAAAGGAGAGAACATAGAAACTCAAGTCCATCCCCTTCCAGGAAGCATAAGAGCTCTGGGGTGGATGAATTGAGAGGAGAAATGAACAAGATCAAACCTCCTACTTTTGATGGAGAGCAAAAGAAAGATGAAGATGTTGAGACATGTTTGTTGGGCATGATAAAATATTTCCAACTACATAATTATTATTCTCATGTGGAAGGAAGAATTGCTATTTATCAGCTGAAAGAAAAGGCATCCGTGTGGTGGGACCATCTTGTGCAGATGCAACACATTAAAGATAAAAATGTTACTTGAAGGAATTTAAGAAGCATTTTGAGAATAAATACTTAACTAAGAGGTATTATGACGAAAACATGAAAGAGTTCTTTGAACTCAAAATGGGTAGCATGACCATTGATGAGTATGAAAGGATATTTTTAGAACTGTTGAAGTATATCTCCTTCATCAAGGATGAGACAATTAAGATCTAGAGATACCTGAGTGGGATTCCATATTTCATCAGTGATCAAATTAAATATTATAATCCTAAAAATTTGGAGGAAACCATAAGAAGAGTCAAGTGCTTATATGATTAGAATAAGGGAAAACCTACTTTCCAAAGAGATTCATAAGACAAGAAATTTTTTAAGAGGGAATAGAGGAAGAAGGGGAACAAGCCACCATTTTTTAGAAACAGTCCTCAAGGACAAAAAACCCCTAGAGAGCCCAAAATGACTGAGATAGGTGAGAAAAGACCAAGACAGACACGCATTTAATGTTAGGGTTGTAAATGATATCATTTGTATAGAGACTGTCCTCATAGAAAAGATAAATTGAGATCTTTCCACAATGTACAACAAGCTAAAACAGTGGAGGACATGGGCAAAAGTGTTCCACGGATCTATGCAAACCTGGACAACAAGCAAGTTGAATTTCAATCACACATGATTGAAGTAAAAGTTATGATCAATAACCATTCCTTTACTATTTTAATAGATTCATGAGACATTCATAGCTATATAGATCCTAAGGTAGTGGAAAGATTGTAATTTCCAAGAAGCAAGCATGGGAAATCTTGGTTGGTGAAACTAGCTATGGGAGCCAAGAGAAAAGTTGTTGAGTTGGTTAAATCATGTCTTGTGGAGATAAATGGGATAAGTACCAAGGAAGATTTGAACATCTTTCCCTTGGGTTCATCTGACTGTCTAATTGGTATGGATTGGTTGGACCAACACCATGCTTTCTTAGACTATCAGAAAAAGGAATTTACTTTCCTGAATGGGGAAGGGATCCCAAGAAAAATCCAAGGAATTCCCAGGGAATTTACTATCCGAGAGAGCTCAACAATGCAGTTGAAGTGTTACAGGAAGGGCTACCAAATAATTTCAACTCATATGGAGGAAGAACCTAAGGATAATGTGTCAAACCTCGAGTGTCATGCAGTCCTGAAAGATTTTGAGGATGTGTTCAAGGAGATACCAGGGCTACCCCCAAAGAGAGATATTGATTTCTCTATAAAATTAATTCCTATAGGATCTCCAGTATCCAAAACTCCCTATAGGATGAGTACACTAGAGATGAAGGAACTACAAATGCAGCTTGAAGAACTTCTAAAGAAGGGGTATATACGCCCAAGTGTGTCACCTTGGGGCTCCCTAGTTTTATTTGTGAAGAAGAAATATGGGACATTGATATTGTGCATTGACTTCAGACAATTGAACAAAGTAACTATAAAGAACAAGTATCCTTTTCCAAGAATTGATGATATCTTTGATTGGTTAAAGGATGCCAAGATGTTCTCAAAGATTGATTTCAGGTCAGGATGCCATCAAGTAAGGATCAGAGATGATTACATCAGCAAGACTGCCTTCAGGACAAGGTATATTCATTATGAATTCAGAGTGGTTCCATTTGGTCTATCAAATGCACAAGTTGTTTTCATGTGCTTAATGAATGGTCTTTTTCAGGAATACTTATACACATTTTTCATTGTATTTTTGGATGACATCCTTGTATATTCCAAGTTAGAAGAATATCATGAGCATCGCTTGAGGATGGTGTTATAAGTTTTAAGAGAGCACCAGTTATATGCCAAATTGAGCAAGTGCTCATTTTGTCAGAACCAAATTCACTATTTGGGGCATATCATATTCAAAGAAGGGATAGCAGTGGACCCTGAAAATATTGAAGCTATTAAAGGGTGGACAACACCTAAGAATGTGACAAAAGTCAGATCCTTCATGGGTCTAGATGGCTACTATAGAAGATTCATTGCAGGGTTTTCAAGGATTTCTCACCCGATTGCTTCCTTGTAAAGGGAGGGGGTGAAGTTTCAGTGGACAACAGAGTGTGAAAATAGCTTCCAGTATTTGAAGAAGTTATTAACCAGTGGTCCAATTCTAAGGATTTATGATCCGAACGAATATTTCATGGTATGCATGGATGCATGCAAGGAAGGAGTTGGTGGAGTCCTTAGTCAAAACGGTTTTGTGGTATGTTTTGAATCCATAAAATTGAAAGATAATGAAAGGCTCTATGCCACTCATGATTTGGATTTGGTGGCCATAGTGCACACCTTAAAGAAGTGGATACACTACCTCATGGGAAAAATATTTTATCTGACATACCATAATGATTTGAAATATCTATTTGATCAACCAACTCTAAATTCCAGACAAAGTAGATGGTTAGAGTTTCTCTGTGAGTATGACTTTGATATCAAGCACATCAAAGGAAAATAGAACAAAGTGGTTGATGAACTCAATAGGAGAGTGCATGAATTGCATGCTAAAACCATTAGCATGTATCAAGCTGATCTTAAAGGAATAATTTCTGAGGCTAGAAAAGCATATTTGCAGTACATGGAGATAGTAACAAAATTACAGAAAGGTAAAATGCAACAGAAGGTTAAAGATTATAAATTGGGAAATGGTGAAATTATCTTGTACAGGAACATAATTAATGTACCCAATTCTCATGAATTGAGGAGTATGATATTGAATGAGATGCATAATGTACCTTACACTTGACACCAAATATATCATAAAATGGTTGCAGATGTCAAGAGCCAATACTATTGGTCAGGCATGAAGACATAAATTGTTGAGTACATTGTTAAATGTCTGGAGTGTCAAAAGGTCAAGGATGAGAAGAGACACCTAGTTGGGTTGTTGTAGTCATTTCTCATTCCTGAGTGGAAGTGGGAAGTGGTGACAATGGATTTCATCACCAAATTTCCTAGAACAAGCAAGCATCATGATTCTATTATGGTGGTGGTGGAAAATCTTACTAAAGTTGCCCATTTCATTCCAATGAAGATTACCCACAAGACAACCAATGTTATTGATATTTATATGAGGGAATTAGCACACTTGCATGGCATACCCAAGGCAATTGTTTCTGACAGAGACCCAAATTTCAACTCAAAGTTCTGGAAGGGATTATTCAAAGGGTTCAGAACAAATCTGAACTTCAACACAACTTATCATCCCGAGTCTGATGGGAAAATAGAAAGGGTGAACCGAGTGATAGAGGATATGTTAAGAATGTATGTGATGATAAAAACATCAAATTGGGAGGATTATCTACACTTGGTAGAATTATCCTACAACAATGGGTACCAAGCATCTCTGAAGATGAGCCCATTTGAGGCACTTTATGGAAAAAAGTGCAACAAACTAATAAGCTGGGACAACCCAGATGATAGAGAAGTGGTTGGGCTAGAGTTTCTCAGGGAAATGGAAGAGAAGATGTGAAATATAAATCATAACTTAAAGGCTGCTCAAGACAGGAAGAAAAGCTACGCTGATAGGGAAAGAATTCACAGAGAATTTTGTATTGGTGATCATGTGTTTCTTAAAGTGAAGGCCAATAGAAGTTCCTTGAAGTTGGGAAACTGTTCCAAATTGGCAGCTTGTTACTGTGGGCCATTTGAAATCTTAGAAAGGATTGGCATGTAGCTTATATGCTTGCATTACCTGCATATATGACCATTCATAATGCATTCCATGTATAATTTCTTAAGAAATATATACCTGATGATAATCATGTTATTGATTGGAATGTGATTCAGGTGGAGCAAGAAGGCACTTTTCAAGTGCATCTGGTACGCATTCTGGACCGAAAAATCAAGAATATTTGGAATCGATCCATAGATATTGTAAAGGTCAAATGGATCTGGTACGGTCTTGAGGACGCAACTTGGGAGCATGAAGATGTTATGCGAACATAATACCCGCATCTTTTTTAATATTTTTGAAGATCTTGTTGTAATATGTAAATATGATGCATTGAGGACATTGCATAAATAAGGGGAGGGGATTGTAATACCCCAAGGTTGATCCCATGCCAAATTTTATTTATGTTTATAGGCTGGTGAGCCAAGTGTTTATAAGTTAGGAGGCTTATGTGTTTATTAGGCCGGAGAGCCTAGATGGTGAAGGCCAGGGAGCCTGATTTTTGTATATGTAAATACTCATATCATTAATATAAAACATTGTTGTTTGTAGACCGACCACGAAGAAAGATTTATGGGGTACTAAGCTCCACTAGGAAGGGAAAGGGAGGGGAGATAAGAGGTTAGGAAAAGGGATAATATTGTGGGATTATCTCTAAGGGAATATTATAATATATTCCTAAAATACTAAGGTTTTGGAAATGAGTCATGTTATCCTAAGTTCCTTGGGGAAAGGAACGAACTCCAAGTGGGGAGGAACGAGCTCCCAAGAGAGCCATGTGTCAATCTTGGCACATGCAGTTTTATGAGGGAAATAAGTTCATTGGAGGGGGTTCACTCAACATTCTTGGGATGTTTTCGCACACACTCAGGGAATCATGCATTTAGCCATCCTCTTCATCGTAGACCTACGCAAAATTCATGCAAGCTCAAAAACCTGCAAACCGTGTGAGGATTACTCATACTTTTCCTGTGAATCATAACATGATTTCCTAGTGCCTGAGCCATATTGTACCCTAAACATTTGTTTGTTTCTACCCACTCTTTTCTCTGGACTGGTGTGGATTTATGTCATTACCAGAGATGACACTTCAATTTTTTGTTGTTATTACCCGGACTGGATTGGCCTGGGAGTTGGACTGAAGAAGCAGGTTTTTAGGCTTGTGAGCAACTCTCTCCAGGTGAGAGAGGTTCTTGGGGAAGTTATTTTCCTAGAGGGAGACTCATGGTAGTTGGAGTGTTCTGAGAATTCATGTCTTGCCTATTGCTAAAGCCCTAGAAGGGGAGTGGAGCAATCGAAGGACAGTCAAGCAGAGAAGGGGCACACTCCCTGGAGTGGGATAGGCATGTGTGGAATGAGGGACTATAAGTTGTGGACATGAGTGGACTCATGGGGATAGAATACTTCATGTCGACTTTGTAACCTCATCCTAGCCTAGGATTCCCTTTACCCTAGGTGGAGTTTAGTCCTATCTTGGGGGTGACCCACTGCTGATAGCTTGGAACAACATGGTCTAAGGCTGGGAGGTTTGTGGAAGGTATTCACGTAGTTGGTGGCCTTCTTACATGTTGCATGTTACACATGTGTCTATTTACTGTACATTTCCACATATTTCTTTGTATGTTAACATAAAGTAGATGTTTGTTTTTAATTTATTAAGTATGATATCTTCCACAAATGAAAGTGAGTATTTCTGTAAGGTGGAGTGACCCGGCCTGGGAGGCCAGGGTGATTACAAATTGGTATCAGAGATTGAATAGAGAAGAATTGAGGTAACATACCCCAGACCCGGGATGGGGGGGAATGTTACAAATTGGTATCAGAGATTGAACAAAGAATAATTGAGGTAGCATGCCCCATATCTGGGATGGTGGGGAACGTTATAGAAATCCTTCAAGAATCGTAAGGAAACTCTATTACAGTCAAAAAATATGTCATCCGTCGATCAAAATCCCATATAAATCCCAACAACCATCAAATCGAGGTGAAGTCAGAGACTGGGAAGGATCAAATCTCAACTATCAAATCTGGAGTAGTAGCATTATGGATAATTGGATCAAGATAGAATCATAGATCGAGAGAGATTAAATAAGAGCCATCAGATTTTGTGGAGGAAATTAAAGTGAGATCTCAACCATTAGATCAGTTCGGGATCTTTCCGAATTGTTAGATAGAACCAAGTGGAAGGATAGGATAAGAGAACCCCATAAGAGACAAAGTATTGAAATCCCCAAAGTCCCAAAGCAAATAAGGGCCATCAGATCTAGGAAATTCATGGTGATCGTTGGATGAGGATAGGAGGGTCCAATTGTGGTCAACTTTGGTGTGGACCACTTCGGCTAAAAAGAGTCTGAAACGTGTAAGTTCACTCGAAGGTCGAAGCCCTGAAGTCCTGAAGTGAATGGGGGCCATCAGATCTGGGAAATGCATGGTGATTGTTGGATGAGGATATGTGGGTCCAATGGTGGTCAACTTTGGTGTTGACCACTTTGGAGAAAAGGATTATGAAACATGTAAGTTTACCCAAAGGCCAGAGCCCCGAAGTCCTGAAGTGAATGAGGGTCGTTGGATCAAGAATTCAGGTGAAAACTAGACCATCTGATATAGAGTAATGATCCGAAGGAAAAATACATATGACACTTCAGAAGATCCATGTCAGCAATACCACATCAGCAAGGACACGTGGCCCAATCAGATGGTGAAAAGTGTCAAGGTCTAGTTGGCACTTTAGGTATACGAAAGTCATGAATCTAGGTGACACATGGAAACCAATCAACCGGTGCCACATCAACAGTGACATTAACAAGCCACATCACTCTGGGATCACTAAATTCAAGGATATCTAATATTCCTTTATCATCTAATCACCGAAGTACAGAATCACGAAGTAACTCTAAATGTTGAGCCACTTCGAGAGCATTCTCAAACATTGATCAAGCATAGTCAATGAATAGAATAAGCATGAGGAGTTAACTAAAAGCAAGTGGTAACCAAAAATTTATGACTTATTCGATAGGTAAAACCTCTGGAGGGATTGAAATACTTTAGATTTCGAGTAACTCAGAGTCTTGGAGTCATGAATAGCCTAATACCCGAAAATCGAGAACTACCTTTCACGTAAGCCTACAGTCCTAGCTCCTGGACATCTGAAGGTTATTAATCAGAGAAGTGATGATATGCACTCCGACAGAATTTACTTCAGGAGAATTGGAAGAATACAAAGTACGGAGTCACGAATCACTAAAGTCTCAGAGTGAATGAAAATTGTCCACTCAACAACATATTAAGTCTTGATTGTCGATTTGTTTTATTCTTGAGGATAATGTTGAAATCGTCTAATTAACACCTTTTAGGACTTTCATTTGGTCATAAGTTCTGGTCTCATGAGAGAGGAACAACACTTAAATGGATAAGCCTGTGGTTTTGAGCCCATGGTCATTTGAACATTGGGTTGAAGGAAGCGCTTCATACAAAATTCATTTCTATTCATTCAATAAAAATAAATAAAATGATTGATTTTTTTTGTATTCATTCAAGTTAAATAAATAAAAGAAATATATTTTATCTACTTCATGCAGTTTGTGTTACACATGTTATGAATAATTAATTGAGCTGCATATATATTATTTAGTTAATTTAGTTAATCTATGAAAGTGTGAAAAGATGTCAAAAGTTTCATACATTGATTCACAACCCCTCCCCTCTCAGTGTCAGTGTGTGTTTCAACAAAAATGTATACAGAGAAGAGGTTAATCTCCATGTCAACAAGAAAATAATAACATCATCCAATCATAAGCATGCAAAATCAACAACTAGTGCTGGAGAGGACTCAGGAACAAGATTACAAAATGAATGTATCTCAAAGAAGACCTTCTACCTTCAAGCATCAAATAATATTCAATAATTGTGAAGAAAAAAACAGAA